>CM065135.1:30425710-30645710 GCA_033026305.1 Cirrhinus molitorella | reverse complement strand
AACAATTAAATGGCATAAATAAATATTCATGTTTTTTTTTTTTTTTTTAAAGATTTATTTTTGGCTTTTATTATTATAGGACAGATCAGGAAGGACAGGAAGCGAAGTGGAGAGAGAGAAGGGGGTAGGGTCGGGAAAGGTCCTCGAGCCGGGAATCGAACTCGGGACGCCCGTTGCGCAACGGCGCTGTATGTCGGCGCACTGCCCACAAGGCTATCGGCGCCGACACAAATATTCATGTTAATTTTAATTTTTTGGAAGAATGTATTGACCAACCATCACTCAGGACCCAGGATCCAGATACTATCTGTTTTATAAAGATGCATTATGGGTATTCTTAGTGAATATGACTGTACTCACCTGTAAACTTCTTTTTAATGGCATCTTTTGAGCTAGCATAAATCATCTTGCTTTTTAGTGGTGCACCTTCAGGGGCCCTAAAATCAAAAACACAGCTGCTCAGTACACATGCTAACAAACTGAATTGAAAAGCAACAAACAGCATAGTTATTAATATTAACTGAAGCTTTTTATAGATGAAAACAGACATTCAACTGTCAGTGTATGCTGCGAAAAAAAAAAAAAAAAAAAGAACTCAAGTTAGACAAGTTCGCTTGTTGTATTCGTTGCTATAGGTAGATCAAACAAGTCATATATAAACAAATCAATAAAAACTAAATTAATAGTGCTTTTCCAAACATAGAAATTTAATAAAAACAATTAATGAATAATTAACTAAAACTAACTAAACTAAAATCAAAATACCAATTAAAAAACAATAATAATAATAAAAAAATGCATGTATACGTAAAATAAATAATTACAATATAGAACTAAATCTGTAAAGGAGACGAAAATTCCCAAAAAATCCTAGAAAGATTTCACAGCCCTAATGATTACCTTGCCGGTCAGACTACATACCAAAATATAAATACCAAGTCTTCTTTCTTGGACTCTTTAGTTTCATAAGTGGCATCATATAAGCCGTATCTGCAGTCATTGAGAGGTAAGAGCTTGACGAAGCAGGCATAGGGATCATCGACAGTGTCTCCAATGTCCCCGACTAAGATCTGATTGCCCTCCTCTACGACGATCTTCTTCTTGTCGTCGCTGAGGCAGAACAGCACTGCCTTTTTGCGCTTTTTCACCTCGTCTGAGGTCGAAGACTTCCTTACTTTCATGTCATTGAAGACTTTGATGACTTCATCACTGACTGTGACACCAGAGGCCTGCGATGACAATGAGACTGAGATGAATACAGACAGTTACCAGGAAAAAAAAAAAAAACTATTGTATGAATCCACCAGGCAATATTAGAGGTATCGAGGCGTGAGATTTGGATCACCTCACTGGCATTGAGTGATCCAGTGCTGCTCACAAACCCTGACTCACGTACGTGCTGCGCATAGCCAGCTGGTCTGTCACTACAGTTAAAATCTCTCACTCCCAGTCTAAAATGGACCGCAAGGCCAAGTCATAGTGGGGTGCCTGGGCCATGATACAACTATGAGAGCCCCTCCTGGGACGTTTTAAAGACATTTGGATTCATGATCAATGACACTTCACCCTCAACACAAATGAGGCTCTTGGAAGGTTGAACTGAGCATTAATCCACTGAAACAAACAGTGTAAACAGCTAAATGAATGTCTCTACACTACTCACATGGCATTTTAAAATATATTCCTCAAAACTTACTGATTACCATGTATTTTTATATTTTCCCTAGGAACTATTCTTTTACTGACTAGTATTTTTTTACTGGTAACTAGTTTTAGGTCTGGGAAACGATTAATCGCATCCAAAATAAAATCTTGTGTGTGTATACTGTGTATATATTTACAAATAAATACAAATATTTGTTTAGATTTAGATTATATATATTTTTTTAACTAAACCTCAAAATAATGTATAAATAATAGTGCAGGACGATTAATCGCGATGAATCACATCCAAAATGAAAGTTTTTTTTTTTTTTTTAGATATGTGTGTGTATACTGTGTATATATTTACAAATAAATACAAATATTTGCTTATATTTAGATTATATATGTTTTTTTAACTAAACCTCAAAATAATTTATAAATAATAGTGCGGGACAACGATTAATCGCAATTAATCACATCCAAAATAAAGGTTTTTGTTTATATATGTGTGTGTGTGTGTGTGTGTGTGTATACTGTGTATATATTTACAAATAAATACATATATTTGTTTATATTTAGATTATATATGTTTTTTAAACTAAACCTCAAAATAATTAATAAATAACAGTGCAGGACAATGATTAATCGCAATTAATCACATCCAAAATGAAAATTTTTGCTTATATGTGTGTGTATGTGTGTATACTGTGTATAGATTTACAAATAAATTTATTTGAGAAGCAAAATGACTTCAAATATTTGTTTATATTTAGATTATATGTTTGTTGTAAACTAGACCTCAAAATAATTTATAAATAATAGTGCGGGACAACGATTAATCGTGATTAATCACATCCAAAATAAAAGTTTTTCTTTATATGTGTGTGTGTGTATACTGTGTATATATTTACAAAGAAATACATATATTTGTTTATATTTAGATTATATGTTTTTTTTAACTAAACCTCAAAATAATTTATAAATAATAGTGCTGGCCAACGATTAATCGTGATTAATCATATCCAAAATTTTTGTGTATATAATATATGTGTGTACTGTGTATATTTATTATGTATATATAAATACACACATGCATGTACATATTTAAGAAAAACATGTTTATATGTTAAATATATTTATATATAATATAAATTATATGAATATAAATATATAAACACGTAAATATTTAAAATATATTTACATAGTAAACACATGCACAATCGCGATTAATCGTTTGAACAGCACAGTTGTGGCCATTTTATGGGTTTGACTTCATGTCTTTTTTTCTTTTTTTTTTTTACGTCCAGCAATTTTTAGCTTGCTTTGCTGCTTGATATTGCAAACTGGTGTGTCTTACCAAATTATTTTAATGTATTATCTTAATTATGAAAACACACACACACACATATATATATATATATATATATATATATATATATATACACACACACACACACACACACACTAGTAACAAAATAATGACTACTAGTAGGCTACTAAAGTAGTGAAAATACGTGCTAAACATTAGGTTAGTAGTTAGAAAAAGTACTGAATAGGTATGTAATTAGTGAATTTTTAATACATATTCAATGTTTATTAAACAAGTAATGGCAACTGCTGTAATAGTTACTAGTATCGAAAGTACTAGTAAGTGTAAGTAGTTAACAGTAAGTTAAATGGCATTCATGGCGCAGGCGCACCGGCGCGCTCCGAGCAGCTGGTGTAGAGGTCCGACTCTTTCTCTCACTCATACTACGGCCACTAAATCCTACTGATTCAAGAACAAGTATCCTAATTCACTCTCCAGGACACACAATAGGCATCTGACAGCAATAAACAGCTCTTCCTGATCTGATTATACGCGTGAGTCCATCAATTCACTCCCGACCATTTATTTCTCCAGCGCCTGTGAGTAAAAGTTGGAGAGGAGTGCGCACAGAGTGATTAAAGCACCGGCTAAAATTAGCTTAAAATGGCCGCTTCGGGCTACAGGCCTGAGATATAGATTTATATCAAACTAAAAGCGATTTGGGTAACCACAAAATAAACATAAACCCGAATACATCTTCATATTATTCAAGCGGAGCGCATACAATCACGGACCTCGCTAGAGCGCCACAGCGCCGCATTACATATCCTGCCGGAGCTGAAAACGTGACAGTTGCCGATCAAAAGTTTGACAGAAAGAGTTTCAGAATGACATTATAACATCGGTTATGAATTAAGAATAAAGTGTGAGAGAAAACCTGTGCTTACCATGCTGTCCGACGCGATGAATTAATGAACGATTATTTTCTTGGTACTTCTATCTGGGAATGTGAACAGCCGAGACAGTGCGAGTGTGTGTGTGAGAGAGAGACAGAGCGAGAAAGAGAGAGAGACATCACTGCACAGCCGCAGTGAAGGGTTGGTCAAGCATATGCACTGTCATTGGGACACTTGGCAACGAAACGGAGAAATATGTGCCACCAGAGAAACTATAATTTTGAATGACAACTTTACATAATATTGTTTAAAACAATAATCGCTTAAATGTAATGAAAATATGACGCAGATTGTTTAACAAACTTTTAAATCATAAACATTACAAAAGGTTTACTCTATATAAAGCAATATCTAGCAGTGGTTATATTTTAGAACAGATATTGACTAAAGATTTCTAATGTTCTTTTTTTTTTTTTTTTTTTTAAGAAGTCTCTTCTGCTCACCAAGCCCACATTTATTTGAACCAGAGTACAGCAAAAGCAGTGCATTTTTTACTTTTGAAAATAACTGCTTTTGATTTGAATATATTTTAAAATGTAATTTATTCCTGTGATCAAAGCTGATTTGCTGTTCAAGAAAAGATCTACAGATCAGCATTTATCTGAAATAAAAAGCTTTTGTAACAGTATACACATTTTAATTATAGAAATGATTACTTTTATTTAGCAAGGTTAAATATTAAATTGATTAAGTGATGATAAAGACATTTATAAGGTTTCAAAAGATTTCTTTTTCAGATAAATGCTGTTCTTAATTTCCTATTCAAAGAAACCTGAAAAAAAAAAAAAAAAAAAAATCAAATGTTTTCAAAAATAATAATGTTTTTGATTAGCAAATCAGAATATTAGAATGATTTCTGGATGACTGGAGTAATGATGCTAAAAATGTAGCTTTAAAAAAAACAAAAAAAAACAGATTACATTTATTAAAATAGAAAACAGTTATTTTAAACAGTAAATATTTTTACATTTTACTGCTTTTGCTGTAAATAAAGCAGGCTTGGTGAGCAGAAGAGACTTCTTTAAAAAAAAAAAAAAAAAAACGTCAAAAATCAAACTGTAAAAAACAATTTATGCATACATGAAAAAAAAAAAAAAGATAAAAACAAGTGGTCAAGCCAAATATTAACAAAATTTATTTTACAAACAGAAAAAAAGATTTACACAGCAGGTAAAATGAATCTTCAGACCCATGAGAGGAAAACTGATTCATACAGTTTTCTGATAGAGAAGGGGGGGGGGGGGGACACCACCAGCTATAAAGACAATTTTATAAATAAAGCAAGCAAATTATACCCAAATCTAAATAAATAACCAAAAACTGAAAAGGGAAGCAACACGATGGGATGGTTTGGTTCCTACGTAGTGTTTATGCAAGCTATAGGAACCTGAACGAAAGAACTGAGTTTATTTTACAACTATTCACAACTACAAAACAGAAATCCTATTTGTTCCTTTGAGCTGTGAGACTTAATTTATCCTCAAAATTGAAACTCGTGTCTGTAAAAATCTATACAAAATAGTAGTCTAGAAAAAAAACAAAATGCACCATTTTGAAATCGATGACAAAAACAATGCTTTTTGTCCTGAGTTAATATGTGAACGCAAAAAACTTTATAGAACACAGTGCAAATACTTTTTTCTTCACAGCGCATTGTTTTTCCTTACACTTTGCTCCATAGGATTAAAGGCCGATTTATATTCCCGTCACTGGCTGTGAAGATAAATGCCACTTGGTATCCGCTGCTTGAGTGCCGTTTTGCTTGCACGCTGCACATTGCAAATAAAATTTCTCGGGAACAAGAGCTAGGTAGAATTTTTAATGAGTCATACCACACTGGAATGTTCATGAACATTCCACGAATGCCACGGAACAACATAATTAGACAGCGGATTACGAACTGGCCTTCATCCTTGACCAGCTGGTGTGTTTGAGTGGAAGACGTGACTTTTGTTTACATCCTTGGCCGCTTCTGTGGAGGGGACATGCGGTCAGCCAGGCCGAGTCGCTGAAGCTCAGAATGGAAGAAGGCCTGGAGCCGAAGACCGGCTTTTGCTTCATTGGTATTACGTGGGTTGTACTCCAGGCAGTTGGAAAACATGAGCTCCACATCCTCAATAAACTCCGCTGTGAGATTAATAACACAAAAAGAAGCTACGTTTAGCAATGATTTATGATGTGCGACTCTTTCAAGCTGTTAAAGTGGGTTTTAGATCATCTAAATTAGAATTCTTAAAAAATTAAATAAATTAAATTCTTACCAGCAGTTTGGTATTCACAGTTGTTGACCTTTTCCCTGATTGTGCTCAAGGCGATGGGTTTTTTGATTATGTCATAGTAATCAGGCACCTGGAAAAATTTGATGCAATAAAAGTTGTCATTAAAACCATGAAAATAATGCCTGTGTGTAAAACTGGGATGGTGAGATGTCACATAGCAACTGCATAGATTATTTAAGAGTACAGCTGGTCGTAAACCGACCAAGAATGGGAGCTCTATGACCTTGGGTATAAGGGTGAACAGCTCTTCACTTCTAAATGCACTACCTGAGTTCTGGACACCAGTTTCTTGAAGGGCCAGCTGTCCTCGTGTCTGACCAGGTCCACAGTGAGCAGCTCACAGGCTGACAGCTCGTGGACGCCTAAGTTTCTCCCTGAGCTTCGGCGGCTGGATGAAGTGGTGGTTGGAGCCAAGACGATCTTGGCTTTTGGGGAGACCTCTGCTGGAGAAAAGTGACAAACCACAATAAATGTGAGTGAGAGTAAACTTGAGTAAAATGTCTGTCTGCATAGGGTAGGTGTCAGCATTCAGTTAAAAATCAATTGTGTCATTTTTTGCCATCTATCTAAGCTTACTTTATATTTAACAACTTTTTGCAAATCTGAGAAAATAAAGTCAGATTTGAGAAAGTCTAATTTCTTTTTTTTTTAAATTCTGTTCCAGAAACAGAAAAAATGAATTTCAAGGTGTCAAATTCTGGGGAAAAAAACAAAAAAACAAAACACAATTACAACTTTATAGCTCACACTTGTGAGATATAAACTCAATTCTGAGAAAAGAGTCAGAATTGTGAACTATAAATGTGCAATTCCACAAAAAATAGTCAGAACTGTGAGATAAGCTTTATTTTTATTCCATGCCAGAAAAGGGGAAAAAGAAAAATGAAAAATTTTTACCATTTAAAATAACTGCTTTCTATACATTTTAATATGTTTAAAAGTTCATTTTCAGCATTACTCCAGTCTTCAGTGTCACATGACCCTTCATAAATCATTCTAATATGTTGATTTGCTGTTTAAGAAACTTTTTTATTATATTATCCATATTTAAAACAGTTGAGTAAATTTTTTTCAGGATTCATTGATGAATAGAAAGAGCCAAAAATCATCATTTATCTGAAATAAAAAGCTTTTGTAACGTTACACTATAAATATAGTATATTTGTTTTTTCCTTGTTGGACCCCAGGAACAATAGCTACTATTAATAAATAAATAAATAAATAAATAAATAAACACCATTCAAAAGCTTTGAGTCAGTATAATTTTGTTTTTTGGGAAAGAAATGATTATGAAATTAATGAAATTAACAGCAAGGATGCTTTAAATTGATCAAAAGACATTGATAAATGTTGCAAACACCTATTTCAGATAAATGCTGTTCTTCTGAATTTTCCATTCATCAAAGAAACCTGAAAAAAATTCTACTTAGCCGTTTTTAACATAATTTCCTTTATGTCAAGCAGATTTTCTATTCATTTCTTTTATTTTGTGTGTGTGGGTGTGTGAATTCACTGACACTCCTTACCAGTACTGGGTCTCTTCCTAGAGTCTGTATTCTCCGCTGCAGGACTAGACTGGTTAGATTTGGCTGTTGTGCCATTAGCGGCAGGCACCTCTAGACTAAGACGAGCACTGGAGCGGCTTCCTGCCCTGGGAGGGGGCTTGCCATTGGACACTGGGGTGGACTTCTTCCCTGAGTTTTTGGAGCCTCCTTTGTTAGCAGACTGGCTCTGTTTGGGTGTGCTCTGCTGCGAGCGAGGCGTGGAATGACTTGATTCAGCCTGTTTTGATCTGGTGTTCAAACGACCTCCTTTATTGCTCTGGAGAGGAAGTTTGACAGCTGCCTTCTTGGACACACTGTTAAATAAATGAGAAAAAAGAAAACAAATGTTCACAATGTCTTTCTACATGAAATTAGTAAACCAGCAAAAAAGCAAAAGTCCACTAACTCTTCCTCCTCTGACTGTTCTTCTTCTGACTCATCTTCTTCCTCTTCTGATTCTTCTTCCTCTTGTTCAGACTCCTCCTCGTCCTCCATTTCTTCTTCAGAGTCGATAGAGGAACGCTGACGGGAGTTGATTCTATGGGAGCGCTGTTTAGGGCGGCACTCAGGGCAGAACCAGTCTTCAGATGGAACAGCCTGTAAAAACAAATAAAGGAAACTTTTGTCAGAACTCAGAAGTTTAAGAAATTTCCTATTTACAAATAAGTACACGGTAGTTTTATAACAGACTGCTGATATGCATGTCTATTTTGTCCTTGGCTGCATGTGTTTGTTGATACATACCTTAAGCCTGCATGGCATGTCAGGGTTTATGAAAAAGAACAAAGCTGTAGTTCTCACCTTCAGTTTTGGCCGAACACAGAAGATGTGATAGCCTCTCTCACAGGCGTCACACAGAAGCATGTTTTCAGCGTCTCCTTTCCTGCGGCACACCTTACAACGGGCGTTGAGGATGGATTTGGCCCAGACTACGCTGCGCTCAAGTGTGGAGAGATGCAGGAAGACCTGCGACAAGCTGGAGCAGGCCAACAGAGACTCACGCCAGCGTTCTTGCACAGTTTTCACCTGTCGCCCACTTTCACTACCATCTGTTGAGGAAACAGGTTTAGTATTGATAATTTAAACCAACAAGTGCTAAAAAAAACAGTGTTTTCCCTTTTTGGTAAACAAGAAATCTTACCATCCTTCTCACTGGACTGGTCATCATCTTTCTTTTTGTCCTTTTTCTTTAACTTCTGGTCTTTCTTGGCATCGTCATCACCTGATTAAAAACAAAACATACAGAAATAAGAGCCTGTGGATGAATAAATTAAAAATAAATATATATAAAAAAATAAACATGTTCCTACAAACAAAACAATCATACATACAGTTTTCAAGAGAAGCCATAGAAGTAACAGATCTTACCAAGTGGAGCTTTCAGGAACTTTCGCTCAATGCCCTGCTCTATCTGTGCCAGAGCCTGTGCTAAACAGTGGACAATGTTACTGACAGGCTGTGGTGTGCTCACAGTAGTGGATGTGGCGCTCTGTCCCTCGGCTTTCAATTCTTGAAGCCTAAACATGACAAAAACACCACAATCGTTTGTTAGCTTGTAGGAGCATCAGATTCTGTTTGAACACAACTAACAGATATTAAAGTGAAATAACCTGTCTTTGACTCTGACGTGATTATCAATCTCCATCAGCTCCTCTTCTCCACTGCTCAGCCCGTTCTCTTTGGATTCAGGATTAAGCAGTTCATAATTCCCATTTTCCAGTGCAGCTCTCCATGAGTTTCTGTCCATCACCTTTTTAAGAAGAAAAAGTAATAAGCGAAGGGGTAAAAAGTCAGGTTACCATTTACAAAGATCCATATCAAGCTACAGTCAAACCAAAATTTATTCAGGCACCTTCAACATGTCTCACATTACCACAGTTTATATGCTATAGTTTAGAAAATGGTAATAAAACGTGACAAGAATTTGGCATCAAAATTGTGTTGGATCAAATTCATCTTGATAATGTCAGATAACTTTGATAGAAAGGTATGTAATGGGGAAAAAAAAAAAACCAACAACAACAACTGTTAGTATGACAATATATACACAACTATCAATACTTTTTTTGAACAATTATCAAGCTATGCTTCATTTTGTTCAGTCTGTGGTGTAAAAAGTTCACATTAGCAATTAAAGAAAAAAAAAACATGGTCAGGTCAAAGTGTCTGAATAATGTTTAGTCCCAAATTTGTAATAAATTTTACTGGTAGTCCACTGTAAAAATAATTTGTCAGTTTTATTTTGTTATCCTCATAAATGAACTATAGTTTTTTGCACCCCCTAGTAAAAAAAATATATCAAACATTATATCTGTTGTCTGATTAATTTTTGGTTTGACTGTACAATCACATAAGAAATATGTTATCTATAGCTATGGAATGTGGTCGACACAATCAACATACTTTAATTGCCCCCAGAGTTCCCTGATAGATTCGGTCCTCAATATCCAGTAGTAGATCTCTGAGACGGTTCTCCATGAAGCGCTCAGCAGGTACAGTGCTTTGTGGGTAAGACGGGGCAGCTTTCGGCTTTAAAGTACTGCCTTTTGTATCTGGCAGGGACTCATCTGCACAATTAATGAGAAATGGTACAGTTTGAAATAATTCATTCATTTTTTCTTTTATTTTCACCAAGGTTGCATTTATTTGCTCAAAAATAAAGTAAACCCAGAAATATTGAGAGATATTACAATTTAAAATAACTGGAAGCTGAATTTTCAGCAGACATTACTTCAGTCTTCAGTGATCCTTCAGAAATCATTCTAATATGCTATCCAAGATTCAGTGCTCAGTTAATATCAATAATTACTAGAGACGATATTATCAAATCTCGATATTATTGTGGTCACATGACAATATGAAACTATATAGGTGTAGTGTAGATTTTTAAAATATTCTAGCATAAAAAGTTATGTTTTGGGCACAGTATCTGTCAAACAAACTAAAACCGAAAGCACAATATGGCTTACTTCCTTCATTGCAGCAAAGTCTGTTTTTGCTGCGTGTTTCAAAGTGAATCACACACTTTGTTCAGGTGATCAGCTTGTGAGCTGATGTTTCCTGCGCTTCAGAACAGCTCAGTTAACAGTAAACTTGTTTATTGCATGTGCGAGTTTAACACACATTTAGGAATGCAATGGACACCAGTTATGCTTTATTTTCGTGGCAGATGATTATAGGATTTCACCAGATTTGTAGTGAGTGTATTTGTAAGCCCGTTTTTACTGAAGCTGGAGTTTTCCTTTAAAATAAAAGCTTTACTGCCTTTTCCATCAAAATAAAAACTTAAAAGTGCAGTGTAAATTCTGACAGCTAGTGGTTTAAAAGGGTAGGTTACTGCAGTCCAAATTCAAAATATCTCTTTCAAGTGTAGAAATTAGAAAAGTAGTATTATAATTTCCCTGCTGTAGTGTAGAGCAAAAATATACCTATGAAATATTAATTTTCATTTATTTTACAGTGCAATTGTTTTACAATATATGGCTATTACTGTCATCGGAATAACAATAACATGAAATTATAATTATTGCTATATTCCAATTTGTTTGGCTTCTAAAACACCAGTGTCAATGTAATTTAGACAGTATACCCCTTTAAAGTTCAGGATCAAGTCAATTCAGTGACTTTTTCTGACTCAAGTTCTTAGGAACATGGGTTGGAGCTCTTAATTTTTAACTCTCAAAGTGCATTAGAAATAAGAATTATTTTTTTCCCCATGCCTGCATTTGTCAATATTAGCATTATTAAAATAATTAGGCTTATCTGTAACAGAGACATCAGTATTAAAAAAAAAAAAAGGTCACAGGCATCTGGCTCCAAAAATCCCACAATACCTGAGTGATGGTAACGCTGAGCAGCTTTGCTATCCATCAGCTGAACAATGCGCTCCTTCTCCTGCAGCAGAGTCTCTTTAAGGCTGCTCTCTCTGTGTCCACGAGGGTTCAGAGCTTCTATGAGCTGCTCCACCTCCTCAGGTGTGGTGTAAAACAACCACTGATTGGGCCGGTTGACTGGTGGTGAGGTGTTGTGAACCAGTATTGGCTCCTCAGTGGCAGCGTCTGTCTTAACAGGGCTCTCTGCTAAGGGAAGCTCTTCGAATTTGGGTTCAGGAGTAGGACGGGGCTCTAGCATGTCCTCTGTCAGGCCAAAGTAGTCTTCCTCGACAAACAGGGCCCCGGCAGAAGGGAAAATCCAGTAGCGCCGATAAAGGCGGTCTCGGCCGAGGGGCAGGATGTAGGTGCAGGCCATAGCTTTCTGAATGCGCTCCAGGAGTTCTTTCTCTTTGAGCTGCTGTTGCTCTAGTTCCTCTGGGCTCAGTGTGTCTTTTGTTTCAACCTCGCCAGGCTGTTTCTCTTTTGAGCTGTCATTTGTTTTCTTTACTGGAAAACAGAAATAAAGGAAGTCTATAGATATCTGCTACAGAATTTAACAACCAGGGTAAGCAAGAAATTAATCATCTTAAAGGAACACTCCACTTTTTTTGCAAATAGGCTCATTTTCCAACTCCCCCAGAGTTAAACAGATGAGTTTTACCATTTTCGAATCCATTCAGCCGATCTCCGGTTCTCCCAGTAGCCCTTTAAGCATAGCTTAGCATAAATCATTGAATCGGATTACACCATAAGCATCGCACTCAAAAATAAAACCGAAGACTTTTTATATTTTTTTCTATTTAAAACTTGACTCTTCTGTAGTTACATGGTGTATTAAGACCGGCAGAAAATGAAGAGTTGCAATTTTCTAGGCTGAAATGACTAGGAACTATATTCTCGTTCTGGCGTAATAATCAAGAAAATTTGCTGTCGTACCATGGGTGCAGCAGGCGCAATGATATTACGCAGCACTTGAATATAGTCCCCAGCTATTTTACTATTAGCTTAGTGGCTTAGTGCTGGTCACGTTGGAAGTTACCTAGCTGGGGACTATATTTAGGTGCTGCGTAATATCACTGTGCCTGCTGCACCCATAGTACAGCAGCAAATTTTCTTGATTATTACACCAGAACGAGAGTATAGTTCCTAGTCATTTCAGCCTAGAAAATCGCAACTTTTCATTTTCAGCCGGTCTTAGTACACCATGTAGCTACAGAAGAGTCAAGTTTTAAATATTAAAAATATCGAAAGTCTTGGTTTTATTTTTGAGCGCGATGCTTATGGTCTAAACCGATTCAATGATCTATGCTAAGCTATGCTAAAAGGGCTACCAGGAGAACCGGAAATCAGCTGAATGGATTCGAAAACGGTAAAACTCATCTGTTTAACTCTAGGGGAGTTGGAAAATGAGCCTATGTGCAAAAAAAGCAGAGTGTTCCTTTAAATATAATATAACTTGCTTTGGAGTGTCTGCCAAATGCATATATGTAACCATTATTATTAACTATTAGCCATTTTTTCCTTTTCAAATAGCACTTATTGATAAATCAATCATAAAGACCAAAAATGTATCTTACAATACTTCTGCTAACAATTTTAAAATCTGATACCTTTTTTAGAATTAGCTGGTTGCTCTTCCTCATCCTCTGTGTTCTGCTCAGCATGACCTTCCTGACTTTCTGTGCTGGTGTCCATCTCCTCTCTACAACCCACATACAGAGACAAGTTTAATCAAATATGTGGACTGGAATGTAAACTGTGTCACAAAACCTAGGGGCTGAGTATAGACACATTAATAGATTTTTGTTTCAGTTTACCCTGCCACATGGTCTCCATTTCTTGCCTCCTCTTTGAGTTTTTCATGTTTTTCTTTTAATTTCTGCTCCTGTTCTCTCAGCTTCTCCTCCTTTCTTTTTCGAACCCTGGAATATGGAGATGCAACTATTAGTTCCTAAGCAGAAAAATTATTTCTGTCCAAAATACAGAATTTCCCTGACTCTATGGTCTATGCCGTACCTCTCTGCAGCTTCCTCTCGTTCTCTGCGATGCTGTTCAGCTTTAAGCTCTCGCAGTTCCTGCTTGGCAGATCTCTGCTCATCAGCATTGTCTTCTATAAAGTCTCTTGTAGAAACCAAAGTCAGTAGCTTTCCACACAGACAATGGAGAATCTTTAGCTTCTCTCCTAAAAAAATATGTAACAAAATTAGATTTTTTACATTTTTTTGGTAAATGTATTTTATATCATACCGTTTCCTTATTTTATTTACTTCTTTTTATTATTAACTAATGTGTGTAACACAAAGAAACACCAACCAGGCAGCAGGTCATAGACAGCATTGCAGGAGAGCTTTTTGAGCAGGCACTGGTTTGACAGACGCAGCTCCACACAGGGGTCGTCTGTGGAGCCAAACCCGCCCTGTTTCTGGTAGCGAAACTTTGCATTGTTGGACATGCAATCTGCCCCCGAGGCCAGGATGTGCAGCCTCAGAATCTCAGTGAGAGTACAGCTGTCCAGATCCAACTGCTTCAGACTACAGCCTGCGCAGAGAAAAGGAAGAAACACGTTTACACTGGATGTTTGAAATGTACTGAAAGTATACATTATAGCTGTCAAAAAATTCCTAAAAAATTACAAAGACAACAGTGGTCATAAAGAGAGTACACAGATATTTTAGGGCACATTATCTGACCTTGGTGCAGTTGTGGCCAGGCAGCAGCAAGAGATGCCACAGCACTAATGGCAGACTGTGTGGGGTCAGCGTCATCCTCCAGAGCTTCACTAAGATCTAAGAATAAAAACCACAGTCAAACACACCTGGACTTTCTAGTAGTTGTAAAATACTTTGTTGCTTAAATGGTAACTAAACTAAATAAAATGCAAAAAATCCTTAAACTTTAGTTAGTTGCTAAGGCAATTTCTTATTTTAGTTTTGTTACGTTGAAGTACTCAAGTATGAAAGGCTGTTTCTGCCACTGAATAAAAAAATAAAAACTCACAATTCTCGCAATTTTTTCTCAAACTTGAGATATAAACTTCCAATTGTAAGAAATAATGTAAAAATTCTGAGAAATAAATTGAGAGATAAACTCACACTATTTTTTTTTTAAGTTTATCAGTCTGTTAGATTTCATATGACAACATTTTTTTTTCTAATTTGAAGCTTCTTTTGTATAGCCTTCTTACTACAAATAAGTTGTAACCTCTGCCACTCTGACCTTTGGTGTCTGCTTCCGCCACCTGGTCTCTGGCCACTTCCTCCTGTTCCTCTGCCAGAGCCTGGAATATGGCCGAAAGGAAGAAGAATAGCAGTTCACACAGTGGCCCCTCAGGATCAGAGCCCACCAGGGCCTCCTCCAGAACCTCTGTAAACAGCAACAACCCTCATCAGGAATGTTATTTTTTTTTCTCCTATATAATAGTAAAAGAAAAGCCAATTTGTAAGCTAGAATGTAATTAAGACACTCATTCTAGATTTGATTAGCGAGTCAGTGGGTGGGAATGACATAATATCCACGGTGTAATGCGTTTATGAGCAGTAAGTGTATCTTACCCAGTGTTACGCCATCAGGGAACTCATCCTTTAGATCAAACAGCTCTCCAAATGCATTTAGGAACTCAAGTACCATCAGAGCATCTCCAAACAGTTCTGGAGGAAGACGGGTTTTCACTGGAAGTGGCTTCGGCAGCTCCTGAATACAAATTTAAAAACAGCATTTAGCCTGTTGCTAATGTATGCGTCCATACAAAAATGCGTTTTTGTAGTCTGAGGGTGCATGTTTACCTTTAGGTCATCACATTCCATGTCCTCTCGAGGTTTGCTCCATAACTTCAGTCGTTCTGCATATTTTTTCTTTTCCTCCTTTAGCTTCTCTCGCTCCTGAAGTATATTTACAATTACCCATAAACAACAAACAAAATTGCAATAAACAACAACATTAACAAAATATAAGCATTATTTACTGACATATGTAGGACCAAAAATTTGTGAAAGACTAAATATGCCATAAGTACTGAAAAAAAAAGAACAAAACTTCAGACTCACCCTCTCTTTCTCAACCTTCATTCGTTCCTTCTCCTCTTTCCGCCTCAGTTTCTCCTCTTCTACTATCCTCTTCATCTCTTCTCTCTTTTTCTCCTTGTCCTCTTTTTCTTTCCTTTTGGCCTCTATTAGATCTTCTCTTTCCTTCTTGAATTTTTCTTCATAATGCATTCATGTAAAGAACAGAAAATTTATGCAGATGCACTTGCTAAAATTTCCCTATGAAATATCGAGTCAGTGTGTAACTTGTATTTTGCATTTTAAACTTACCCATGGCCATCATCTGTTCTTTCTGCTGCATCAATTTTAACTTCTCCTCAACATAATTAATCTAAAATTGGGAAACAAATCTTCGTCAGAGCTGCATAGGCCCCAAATTATAATTAGGCTGATTTATTTCTTAACAAATAATATGTCATGCTTGTAATTGCCTTAAGGAAGACAGTCAAATTGCAAACATTACATGTAAACAAACATGTAAGCACAAAATAACAGACCTCTGTTGGAGAGGCATCATTAGGACGGCGAGCTCTGCTCTTCCCTGGTGGACTAAAGGCAAACACTGGGGGCTCGTCCGGGAAGAAGTGTGAGAAATTCTCTTCAGCTAGCTTATATTTTACAACTGTTGATGGCTGGAAGTAACAGTAACCAGAAGAGAAAAAAACAAACATTGAAATTGAAATGATTACAATGGTCAACCTAGAAAAATGTGTTTAATTTTGTATTTACCTTAAGTCTGATGGTCCCATTTATTGGTTCACAGTGCTGTTTAAGAAGCAGCTTCAATCTGTCCCGACTAAAAATGTTCTTCTTCCGACTATAGGATGGAAAATCAAAAGAAGAATAAATAAACAACAGAAACACACAGACAATTTTGACATTTGATTACATGCAACTTACCTAATCTGAGCAGCTTTTACAACAAAAGGTTCACGGCCCTCTGGGTTGACAGGCTGAACTCTGTATTTGAATGAAGATGGACTGGTAGCTTTCTTCTTGCTTTAGACAGCAAAGCATAAAACACGCAATTTAGATGAAAATCAGTACAAGCACACACATATGAAACATTTATAGAAAAGAAGTTCTGGGCACTGACCCATTAGTAGGTGTTTTGGGAGACGTGACCGTGGGCTCCTCATCACTGTCACTGATAACGATTGAATCGCCTTCTATGTGATGTTTGACATGGCCGTTGACAGTGCCATTGGAATGGGGAGGCGTAACATCCAATATTTTGCAGGGTTGCCTGTTAAGCATGGAAATATTAAAATGGATTAACAAACCTTTAGTTCCAAATGGAAAAGTGTGAACCATTAACCAACTGATATGAAAACATATTTCTGTATATTTCACGATAAACCAATAAAAACTTAGACAGCCTACACTTAGACAGAATTTTACCTCAAATGCTACTAGAAACAGTCATTTACACTACCAGTCAAACATTTCTTGAAAAAAAGTCTCTTCTGCTCACCAAGCCTGCATTTATTTGATCCCAAGTACAGCAAAAACAGTAACATTTTGATATATTTACTATTTTCTATTTGAACACATTTTAAAATGCAATTTATTACTCTGATTTCAAAGCTGAATTTTTGGCATCATTACTCCAGTCACATGATCCTTCAGAAATTATTCTAATATTCTGATTTGCTGCTCAAAAAAAAAAAAAAAAAAAAAAAAATTATTATTATTATTATTATTATTATTATTATGTTAAAAAGAGCCGAGTATAATTTAAGGTTTATTTAATGTATAGAAAGTTCAGAAAAACTAAATTTAACTAAAACAGAAATCATTTGTAACATTACAAAATGTCGTCTTTTCACAATTGATAAATTTAAAGCATCCTTACCAAATAAAAGTATTAATTTCTATCATTCCCCCACTTTTGACTGGTAATGTATATTTCCTTCTTTCTGTTAACATTATATTTGTACAAAATCTAAAATACTAACTTGCAAAAAAACCTTCAAACATACAAAATTGAGCAGGCGGTTTGGGTGTGATCCATTTAACTGACTGGATGAGACAGCAAGAAGACTCAGCCAGACATAGACAAGTGTCTTCCTACTTGTCTTCCAAAACAGAAAAAAAAAAAAAAAAAAAAAAAAAACCCTCCACCCCCTGTCTACCAGTGGGGCTCAGTGCTGCCTCATGTCTGGTTGTCTCTGTGAGCTCTGATGATGTCTAGGGCAACTCCTTGCACCAGTTCAGCCAATCAGGGGGATCCTCTAAGCTCCACCCTATCACTTTATGTTATCTCCAAATAGCAAGGTCAGCTTGTGATGGCTGACTCTGATCCTCTCCTACAGGACAGAGCTCAGACTCATTTCCCTTTAATAGCCAAGTTTCTGGTCAAGATCAGGCTTACGTTATTTATCTGAACTAAGTTGGCATACTTCTTTTCCCAAGTCTTGATAATGTACTGCATACAGAGCTGCCAAGGACTTTCAGAGCTCCAAAAGAGCTTTGTCTAGAGGAGGCAGGCGAGGGTGGAGACACGTCAATGAACATCTGGGTGTTTCTCTTCTGTTAAGCCATGGTCTTTTCAAAACAGTGCTCTATACAGGGCTATTGTTCATTACTATTCACTTTAGCACAGTTCTGGAATCATCTACACTAGTAAAAAAAAAAAAAAAAAAAAAAAAAAAAAAAGTTACAGTAAACTGTTGTCCAAAAATTATTTATCTTCGAAAAAAATGTAACTATTATCAAAATATTTATAATAGATTCACCTCATAAAATGGATTCAGTGACTGAATTTTCAGTGCCACACAAAAATAAACACGCATCACAACCAGCGCAGTCCAACAATGACTATTATTCTGAGATCCATCTTTTCACACTGAGGGACTCATATGTAATCATTACAGAAGGTTCAAATGCTCACTGATGCTCCAGAAGGAAACAAAATTCCCCCCCCCCCCCTTTGATGCATTGTGTTTCATTCTGGAGCATCAGTGAGCATTTGAACGTATTGTAATAGTAGCATATGAGTTCCTCAGTTGTCCTCAGTGTAAAAAGATGGATCTCAAAATCATAGAGTCATTGTTGGAAAGGGTTCAAATACACAAAAAAGCTGTTTAGGACAAACAAGGGACTTGTCAACAACTATCACTAAAAAAACAAAAAAACAAAAACAGATGTGGCTCATTCAGGTACCTTTGAACTATTATTTTCCCTTGTGTACTATATGTAAACCTCTTATGTCAAATCTCTTATTCAGGTCAGTACTACATAAAAAAAATAACATGCATTTTGTATGATCCCTCTTGTTTTGGTAAAATAATTAACATTTTGCAGATTCTGCAAGGTATGTAAACTGTACATATTTGCAATAAATTTATATTTTTTTAATGTTAAAAACAAAAGGTTATTTCTTTATTCATAAACAGTCTCACGGATGATTCTATGAACATCAACAAAGATGTCAGAGCTCAGGTGAATTCCCCTGAAGAGAAACAATACTGTGATTCATGTTGACGAGTTATGAATTACAACATCTCACCTGGCACCAGAGCGACTGACAATATCCACAATTTCTCCAGGAAAGAAGCGATCTTTGACATAAGTGTACACGTCATCACATATCTCATGGAGACGTGAGCGGTGTGTAAGTGCTGTCAGGTGCAGGAGGGGGATGAGGAGCGCATTGGGAAAGTTCTGAAGACTATGTCTAGCTTTCCTCTCGCTGTCTAGAGCCTCCTGGTAAGTCAGGCCGGGCTTCCCAGTCACGGCGCAGCTCCAAACAAGACTGTTACACAGAATGGTCCTCTCAAAGAATTCACTGGTAAAACAAAAACATAATGTGTAATGTTATTAACTATCATAACACATTTGCGGTTTTTACAGATATGAACATACTACTCACAAGTGACTAATGAAGCTTGTCAAAAAGTTTGTTTTGGGGAAAACAAACAACAGAGTGGGTGAGATTTCACCCAAAACACATCTATTTGTTTACAATTATTATTATAATTTTGTTTAAATTTAAGAACTCGAGTTATTTATGAATCATGATCAAACCCGCTATTAGTAATAACTTAACAGACTGTTTGTCATCAAAAGGAGACAATATTTTAAGCTCTATTAACGCACAATTACTTAATACCAGTTAGACTAGTTTCAGTTTTTATGTCCAAGTAGTTGGTAGTTACAACTTAAACAACTTTTCATATCAGTCTTGTGACCTGTAAGATCAACGTCAATGGCAAACCCAAGCTTTTGGACACTATAAAAATGCAAAATTACTTAGCCTAACATCTCCTAACAATATGCATAAAAGTTTTATTCACTTGAAATGTGCACAATGCAAGTCTTTTGGCTTTTATTTCTAAACAGCTAGAATTTATAACCTAAATGACAAGTAGTAATGAAAATAATGACCATTTAGATTTTAAAATGAGTACAATTAATCAAAATAAGAATTATAAAGAACATTAAACTTTTATTGGTGTCATTTAGTTACTGCATAAAAAAACATTTGGAATAAAGGAACTAAAAATAGTTTTTGTATATCAATTACAGTTGAGGTCAAAAGTTTACATACACCTTGCAGTATCTGCAAAAAGTTAATTATTTTACCAAAATAAGAGGGATCACACAAAATGCATGTTATTTTTTTAGTACTGACCTGTATAAGATATTTCACATAAAAGACGCTTACATATAGTCCACAAGAGAAAATAATAGTTGAATTTGTGAATAATGACCCTGTTCAACATATGCTAGATTACTAAATAATGCGTAATACTGGGTTGTTACCTAAATGATCCACTGCTGTGTTTTTTTTTGTTGTTGTTGTCCTGAACACTTAAACTGCCTGCTGTTCTTCAGAAAAATCCTTCCGGTCCCACAAATTCTTTGGTTTTTCAGCATTTTTGTGGATTTGAACCATTTCCCTTTTTTTTTACTGTATGATTTTGAGATCTTTTTACACTGAGGACAGCTCATATGCAACAATTACAGAAGTTTCAAATGCTCACTGACGCTTCAGAAGGAATACAATGCATTTTAAAGCCGGGGGGGATTTTGAACAAAATGAAGAGGTGTACATTTTTCCTTTTGTACTGCCCTTCAGAAGATACAGAAGGTGTTTCCCAAAAGACAAAAGTTAAATTTACCCTTATCTTTAAGTTCAAAAAGCTTTCACCTTCAGGCTTATAATAGATCGCGTTTCCTTGTGGTGCATCAGTGAGCGTCTGAACCTTCTGTAACAGTTCCATACGAATCCCTCAGTTGTCCTCAGTGTGAAAAGATGTTTCTCGAAAATCATACAGTCATTGTTGGAAAGGGTTCAAATACACAAAAATGCTGAAAAACCAAAGAATTTGTGGGACCTTTGGGGTTTTCCTAAAGAACGTCAGGCAGTTTAACTGTTCAGGACAAACAAACAAAACAAACAAACAAAAAAAACATAGCAGTGGATCATTCAGGTAACATTTCATGGGGTCGTTTTTATAAATTCAATTATTATTGCGAACTATATGTAAACGTCTTTTATGTGAAATATCTTATAAAAATAACATGCATTTTGTATGATCCTTCTTACTTTGGTAAAATATTAACACTTCACAGTATCTGAAAGGTGTATGTAAACGTTTGATCTTAACTATATTGGACAGTTGGTCTTAATGCAGGATTATCTCCAGTTGTAAACAGACCTAATGATAGTTCACACTAAAATGATAATTTGCATTCTACTTCCTACATAAGCTCAACATGACCACTTACAAAGACAAATGACAACTTCCAAGAGCTGATGACAGATGAGCACCTTGACCAGTCCAAATAGTTGGATCCAAGTACTACATGGGCATCATAATATTTCCCATTCCCGCTTCACATAACCAGTAAGTCAGTTTCCCATGGCATGACGAGAAATGACATAACATAATGAAAAGCGAGCTAAAACTCTTGCCTCTAACGGGCAAACACACTAACAATAGCAGCGACCACGTTTTAAGCTACAACATCCTGTATGTGAAGAGATCTGTCCCATCTTCGCTAACTCCCCCCAAAAACAGCGAATAGGGGCTTCCCGTAGACATCCCACCAGCGATATGACACAATATAAGTTCTTATAACACATCGACAGTTAGTTTTACGAAATATTTCACTCAGTCTGCTCTCTATATCGTGGTTTAGTTGGCTAAACTGAGCTAACTAACTAGCAGCCAACTCTGTTAGCAAAGGCCTCCAACTGACACCTGCCGGGTGTGTGAAGGGGGTAAAATCTTAAGTCTTTATAAATACAAGATTGTTTAACACCAGGGGTGTTGGGTTATAAGTAAAGCTGTTTGAAATAGAAAACCAATATATATGTAGGCTTGCAGTTGTTTTAATTATGAAAAATAAAACTTTCAAGCGGGCTGTCACTTCTGTTGTTAGTTTCTGGTGTTTCTGTTGTTGACGGGCATCAAAGGGGAAGTTGAAACGAACAAATAGAAATAAAATGAAAAACCCTTACTCATAGGTCCTGAAGATTTCATGTGTGACTTTACAGAGGAAGACTTCTTCATCGGGTCTGAGATCAGCGGGCGGTTTCTGCCTCACGAACGGCTTTTTGTGGAGAAGCGGCATCTTTCCTTTCTCTTTATCTTTCTCGGAGACTTTCAAAAACAAACACAAAAAGACCATTAGAAAGTGAAAATAATAAATCAATTACGATCCATTAAAAGTGAAACTGTGAGCTTCGTCGAAACCGGTTGAGGTAAAACCGTTAGGATTTTAAACGTAAAAAAAATTAACGATATTCTTCAGTCTTTGTTAATGACACGCGCTTCCCGGGTGACGTTCAAAATCCAGCCCACATGTTTCGCCTTTTTATTTAAACCCGAATATAAAACACACGCTTGGTTCATATGTAATAAATTAGTCTGATGCGTAGACCAGGAGTTATGATATTTACCAAATCTATAGATAATCGGCTCCGGAAGAGAAAGAAAAACACAAGAGAGTATCAGGGTATGTCCCACTTCTCCGAGCGGGGATATTAAGCGTGTTGACGACAAGTTTTGATCCGCTCTAGTTCACTTACCCACTGGGTAACGCTGGGGGGGTGGAGCTTCCACGATAATTCTGTCATTCCATTGGGCGGTTTGAGCGCCAATCACGCCTCTGTAGCCAATAGTGGGAGGCGAAACTAGAAATGGGTTTTAGTTTTTCCACAGAAGCTTCATGCATTTTGAATGACATTATTGTAGGGTTAATATATATTTGAATAGGCGTTGATACGACTTGATGACATCTACTCTGTGGTTGGAAAAGAAGACAGATAATTGTAGCGCCATCACTGTTACAAATTTCCCAACCACATAGCCTAGTTTTCCAGATGAGAAGGATTTTTTGTACTTTTGAATGTATGATCATAAAAGCAAGCTGAAATAGAGTTTAGCGGCTTAACATCTATGTATGTTAATTTTGATCTACACTACCTTACTAATTTAATTTGTAATATTTTTATTATTTACAATTACTTTCTATGTGAATATATTTTCAAATGAAATTTATTCCTGTGATCAAAGCAACATTTTTAGCATAATTACTCCAGTCTTCAGTGTCACATGATGCTTCAGAAATCATTCTAATATGCTGATTTGCTGTTCAAGAAACATTTATTATAAACATTTAAAACAGTTGAGTACATTATTTTTTTTAGGATTCTCTGATATATAGAAATATCCACGTATCTGCATTTATCTGAAATAAAAAGCTTTTTTTAATATTATATACTATTCCATTCAAAAGCTTGGAGTCAGTATAATTTATTTGTTTATATATGCATTTATTTATTGGAAACAAAGGATGCTTTAAATTGATCAAAAGTGATTACAAAGACATTTATATTGTTCCAAAAGATTTAGATTTCAGATAATGCTTCTTCTTTCCCCTTTCTATTCATCAAAGAAACATAATAATAATAAATCAGAATATTAAAATGATTTCTGAAGGATCATGTGACTGTAGTAAGGATGCTAAAACTCATCTTTGAAATCACAGGAATAAATTACATTTTAAAGTATATTCAGATAGAAAGCAGTTATATTAAATTGTAAAAATATTTCACAAGTTTACCGTTTTTGCTGTACTTTGGATCAAATAAATGCAGGCTTGGTGAGCAGAAAAGACTTCTTTAAAAAAAACTTAACTAAAGTCATCAATCGGTGACTTGGCTGAGTTTAGCTATGACACAAGCAAAATAACCTCAAGGATGACGTAAATTATCTCCAGTGCACTACCTCTGACTGTAAAAGAAAAAAAAAAACACATGCAGCGATCCCTCCCCTGCTTCCTGTTTTTAAACAGAAATTGTTGGAGACGGCATTTGAACAAATTACCAAACCAAGAAAGAGGGCACTTACTGAAAAACAAATTTATTATCTCTAAATAAGGATTTCTAAATACAGCAATGCAAACATAACATGACATAAAGAGATTATATGAAATGTATGGCTAGTTACTTAAATGGACAATTTTAAGTATAAATGTGTTTACAATCAAATTCAACTTTAAAAAAATTGACAAGTAAAAAAGCTCATTGGATGAGGATGCTGTGTGTTTAATCAAATCTATTTGCATCGTTTGTCCTGTTAAACGCCTCACTGAGGCTAATCGTATTCATTGGTTCCGCTGTATCAGGGTCAAAGTACTCTATAAAGATGGATTTGCTTGAGAGAATCTGGATCTGTGTCCTTTTTTAGATAAACACTGTAATCAAGTGGTACTTCCTCTATCCATTGGCCGAGCGCTAATGTCTCTAGGAACTGGGAAAGAAAATAAGTAAACATTAGATTTGTTTTACAAACTGTTGATAGAATGTATTGAATTACACCAAGACAAATTCAGTAATATCAGAGACAGATGGAAGTGTCTTACAACAGTGTCCTGTAGTAAAGCAAGTGTCTCTTGAATGCTGGGTACTGTTACTAACAGTGCACCTTTCTTTCTGAAATTTTGACTAATAAATAGCCAAGCTCTGAAAAAAAAGAAAAGACAAGACAAAAAACCTAAATCATTTGTTTTATAAAAGGAAACATTTATTTATGCATTGTTCACATGTATGTACACGGATTTTCTTGAGTGCAGTCACAGTTTGCCACTTACTGCATTTGCTCACTTGGTTCCATGAAATATTCAAACACATTGTTCATGATCAAAACATCTGCATTTTGCACTAAGGCAGCCTGGGAGCGGATATCTGCATGAATAACCTACGTAGGGCACGATAAACATCTTTGTAAACATACTATCCAGACAGAAAAAAAATACCATAGAACAAAGAAACGGTTTGGTTAATTACCTGAATTCTGTCACTAAAGCCATATTTCTCCACAGCCATTGTTTGAAGCTTGACAAACTCTGAGCTTATTTCAACGCCCACGAGCTGAGATGCTGCACTGTACAAGTAGCCCTAAGGAGAGAAAATGATCTATCTGAGGCAATAATATAGATTTATCATCAGACCATGCTTTAATAAGAAAGATAGTGAAGCCTAATGGCTACAGATCTGGACTGGTAAATAAAAGGTTGCAGGTTTAAACCTGAAAAATGAGAGTTTGCTGAAAAAGTACTCAATGTACTTCTTTTAGGGATGCCACAATTCTCAATACAATATTGAAACGTTCGGTAAGACATCCATGTTTCAACACGCTTGTGAAATGCGTTTTTTCGGTTTTGCATTTAAATTAGTGCTGTCAAACGATTAATCGTGATTAATCCAAAATAAAAGTTTTTGTTTACATAGTAAACGTGTGTGTACTGTATATATTTGTTATGTATGTATAAATAAATACACACATACAGTATATATTTTGAAAACATTTACATGTATTCACATGTATACATTTATATACATATAATTTATACTCTATATAAATATATTTCATATATAAAGAAAACATATTTTTCTTAAATATATACATGCGTGTGTGTATTTATATATACTTTATAAATATATAAGTATATACATAGTACACACATATATTATGTAAACATAAACTTTTATTTTGGATGCAATTAATCGCTTGACAGAACTAATTTAAATAATTTACTTGTTTTATTTCCCTCGAATTTGCTCTGTGTGTGCCCGTGATTTCACGTGCTGAGATGAGGAAATGTTTATATTTGAAAAAGCAACACACACACAGAACATCTTCCCTTGTAATGACATGCAATGTTAAGCCTTTCTAAACCTGCTCTCCAACAAAAGAGTTATAAAAACAAAAGTTATAAAAACATTATAACTTGTTTTTAATTCACAACATCATTTGAGTATTTGAAATAACTTCCTTATGTGATCTGATGTGGCTTCGTATCACAGAATGAGGCAGACAATATATTCTACTCATGTATGTCGATTAACAATGTCTTACAATGTACTTAATCATTATGAAAATACACAATCGCTTGAAGAGCACATATAAACCTATTGCAGACGAGTGTTTATTGTCTTACATTTCATCATTCAAAACGTATAACTTTAAAAATTGAAAAAATAATACCTCTCTCAAAAGAAATATTAAGCAGACATATAATAATCCACGCTTTTTCCAGTGTACAGAGGTTTACAGGAGTATTTTGTTGCTAATTTGTTACAAGCTATCAGAACCGAATCTAACTGAAAACCGTGGTAAAAAAAAAAACGTGGACTAACTGTATTGTTGCATCCCTAACTTCTTCACAGCACATATTTGGACGTAAACGTACCATTACATCCCTTGCTCTTCAACAGATCCTCTGCTGTGAATGGGTGCCGGGAGCTCAAACAGCTGATAAAAACGTCACTGTAATTCACAGGTAATCCACACAACTCCAGTCCATCAATTCATGTCTTGTAAAGTGAAAAGCTGCATGTTTGAAAGAAACATTAAACTTTAACTTCTTGCCTAAATATAAGTCCATAATGCATAATAATGCTTCCTCCTGTGAAAAAAGTCCACACCCTCTTGTCCCCTCACATCAAAATCCACTCACATATTAGTTTATAACTGTTTTGGACTGTCATTGCTTGTAAACGGTCATCTGTGCACATTTCTGTCCTTATTCAGATTAAAAGATTTTTTTTTTTTTTTCACTGGAGAAAACAATATTATAAATTTGAAAAACATTATCTAGATTTTTTTTCTGATTCTTTTTATTACTTTAATATGATGCTAAAATTAATATAGATAGAAAATAGAATAGATATACTAGCAAATTATAGAAATCAGACTTTATGCAATCTGACTCCACTGTTGCATGACATCCACATACTTGTACAGTTGGTTTTTGGTGAATAAAAACTACATTTTACTCTAAATTTTATTTTATAAAATACTAACATATTCATCATACTTTACTGTACACACTCATATATATTATATATATATTATTTCAATTGACCTCCTTGTATAAAAGTTTTTCACACATATGCCTGGGGCATTTAGCAAATGGCTATTGCTGTCAGCCATCTTGGATTAATTATGTCATCAAGCAATGAAAAAAAAAAAAAAATGGTAGCTACTGTTAAAAATATTGTTGTCAATCTACTGACACTGCCCTCAAGTGGTTTGGAGAATATAACTATGCTAAATGAACACTAAATGGAGTTAAATTAACTGTCCATGTATGTGGACACCATGCATGAAAGGGTTAATAGATTGCAGATTTTCACTTCACAAGATGTTAATTAACAGACTTAATTAACAGAGAATTATTGTGATGTTTGGACTCACAATTCTGACGGCACCCATTTACTTCAGAGGCTCTGTTGGTGAGCAGTTGATGGTAAATGTATCTGTTCCTGTCTCTGAAGAAATTCATCTACATCTTTGATAGTCTGAGGGATTTTCAGCAAATTTTAATTTCTGTGTGAACGAATGTTCCTTTTAACGTCAGGTAATTAATTCACAATCAATAATGAGTTTAGGTGTGTTTAGTTAAACAAACCATCACTGGCAATTTACCCCAAATAGCACAGCTCCAAGTCTGGATCCCACATCAACCACTAGTTTTCCTGTGAGGTCTGGGAGAACGTTGTGGAATAGGAAGTGGAGCTCCGGGATTGAGAATGAATGCGAGATGAATTCTGAAAAATGATAAATCACATATTACGATGTTGCTTTATTATTGGATGAATTTATGTGCCCAGAATCCATGCAAATACTCACCCAGCAGTGCTGTTCTGTGTGATCCACAGTTGAGGCAGTAGTTCCGACTCATTTTTCCCTCCTCGCATAATGAATCTACAGCTTCCTCATCATATAAAAATGCATCTATATGCACAGTGGGATGAGGTTTCTGTTGAGTCTAAACATTAAATAGTATGCTTTAGGATCTAACAACGCAGTTATGAATGCTAGAGTAAGATACTAAAAATGTAATGCACAGACCTTCTGAATAGCCATAGTCTCTGAGGGAGCCATAGCCTCCAGTGGCAGGCAAACCCTTAGGTCTTCTGCAATACTTTGAAGAATAACACTTTGGTTGTCCAACAGAAAATCATCCAGATCATCTGAAATAGTAGATTAAAAAAACTGTAAATGATTTACATTCATGATTAAGTCAAAGTGCTCAACGTTGTCTAAAATAAGATGAAGAAAACAGAACAAATGTATACATCTTGCATATAATCTAACCTTTAGCTCACAAAACAATAACAAAAGTTTTCAACTGTGCATTTACCGGATGTTTTCAACCATTCTAACAGCTTTGGAAGATGTTGTCTCTCGGTCTTGGACAACACCTGCAGAATTTCATTCTTAGCATCGTTAAAATTCATTGATTCACACGCTTGATACTTATCTTGCGTTAAACACAATATAGATTGCAAACACTGCTGAGCAACACATGAGTTTGTACGCAGTAGTGGGAAGCATGTGTTAAAGGTTAAGGTAGAACTGTACATTTTTGTCATTCTGATTAATTATTTCAGGCTGTAAAAGCAAACATTTACATTCGTATTTTCACTCGCATTATTTATATTTTAATGCCTCTTAAAAGTAAAAATGCACCCAGTCTGTTTTAAGCGTCAATCGGTTTTATCTACCTCAGTGCCACCTTAAGATTTTGCCCAATGACCAACTTCGACAACTCTAATAAAATAATAATTTTAAAAAGAAATAGTGATGTATCAACGTATATTAGAATTTATATACACATATAAATATAAATTTACTTAGGTTAAATGAACAGTGATTGAATACTCAGAATTTAAATGACAAATAAGATCTGTGCATAACAAAAAGCTAACTCTTATTTTGCACGGAAGTAAAGATACGTCAAGGGAAGTTGGGGGTTAGATGACGTTTGTAGTTGCTGTTCCACTCGCCAAAAAACAGCTGCTGCGAGTTTAGGTAAGTAATATTTAATCGAAACGTATCTCTTTATATTAATAATTTGGATACTGAACGTCTCAGTTTGACGTTGTTTTGACTTAAACATAATTTAAATCATGTCTTTAATTAAATCGACCACGTTAATGCGGTTTACAGCGGCTGTCTGGCCTTATTTCACCATAGAGCTAAAACGGAGTCAGCCTTAGAAAACATGCAAATATACATTATAAAACTACGACGTTTTTATAGTAGTTTGAGTTTCTCACGAGTGTGCGACATTTATGTTTTGTTATAGTAACGATCCATGTCTTGAAATTATCCTGATTTATCCGGTTTGTACAGTACGTGGCTGTTAACGGATCAGCTGATCCGCGATCATTTATTTAACATTTTTTGATTTGTGTTTGTTTAGTAAAATTGAAAAACATCATTAAACCTCGAGACTTCAGTGGAACCAGGGCAGAGTGAGCAGTGACAGGAAGATTGTTTTGGGGGGAAACCCCACCACATTGGAGTCTTTCACCTAATAAGTAAGGAGATCAAGGTTCTGTTCAATGCTTTTGTGGCTGAAAGGTAGTCATATATAAAGTCTCTCTCTCTCTCTCTCTCTCTACCTGATGTAACCATAACCCCCTGTTGCAGGTTGGCAGCTCTTTAACCGCAAAAATGGTTTTAGCTGATCTGGGGAGGAAAATAACCTCAGCTTTGAGGTCTCTCAGCAATGCCACCATCATCAATGAGGAGGTACAGTGAAAATGATGCAATCTTAAAGCCAGGCTTGTTAAGCATTGTGGGCCATCATAAAATTATAACTTGTTTATAATCTTCCTTAGGTGTTAAATGCTATGCTCAAGGAGGTCTGTGCTGCCCTGTTGGAGGCTGATGTGAATATCAAGTTGGTAAAGCAGCTTAGAGAAAATGTCAAGTAAGGTTTTTTTTTTTTTTTTTAGATGTTTTATGGTAAATTCCCTATTATAAAATGTCTATTTGCTCTATAATTGCAGGGCAGCCATTGATCTGGAAGAGATGGCCTCTGGCCTAAACAAGAGAAGAATGATCCAGCATGCAGTTTTCAAGGAACTTGTCAAGGTAAATGATGGTTTGCTGTTTCACGTTGTTCCTTAGAGAGTCCTGTACTTGTAGCTCAGGAGATACTCAGATATTCATCATGAAGTAGAGAAATGACATTAAAGGGATTACATTAAAGTTCACCCAAAATAAAAATTCTGTCATTACTCACCCTCATGACATTCCAAACTTGTAAGACCTTCTTTCATCTTTGAAAGACAAATGAAGATATTTTTGATGAAACCTAAGCGCTGTCTTACCCTCGACAGACAGCAGAGGTCTAGAAAGGTACCAAGAACATCAACAAAATAGTCCATGTGTCGTCAGTGGTTCAACTGTAACAAAAAGTATTCTTGTAGCTTTATAAAATTGTGGTTGAACCACTGATGTCACATGGACTATTTTGTCTGTGTTCTTAGTACCTTTCTGGACCTTGAACGTGGTACAGCCCTTGCTGTCTATGGAGGGTCAGATTTCTGTCCGTCTCGGATTTCATCAAAAATATCTTAATTTGTGTTACAAAGACAAACAAAGTTCTTACAGGTTTGGAACGAGGGTGAGTAATAATTGAACTTTTAAATCGACTGCCTGATGGTAGAAATGTATTGTAGAATATAAATACTAGTTGTTTTTATTGCAGCTGGTGGATCCTGGAGTGAAAGCCTGGACTCCCACGAAGGGAAAGAACAACGTCATCATGTTTGTGGGTCTGCAGGGCAGTGGAAAAACCACAACATGTTCTAAGGTGAGCAGTTTTTTTTTTAATATTTTGAATATAGACCTGTTTTATGCAGCTAATCATAAAAGCAAGTTTGAAAAAGTTGAAATGGTTTGTCTGTTGCCATGTGATGCGCTGGAAAAAGTTGACTTTGATTTGACTTTTATTAGTTGGCGTACTACTACCAAAGAAAAGGATGGAAAACGTGTTTGATTTGCGCAGACACATTCAGAGCAGGTATCATAGAGTCTTATCTTTACACAGAAAGGTAATACTTTGTGTGTTTAAGGAAAAAAAAATGATTTGTGTTTTTGTTTTTAAAGGTGCCTTTGACCAACTCAAGCAAAATGCAACAAAAGCCAGAATACCCTTTTATGGGAGGTAATAAAATTTTACATGCCACACCATTACTATTGTATTTCATCTGCAAACCAAACTTAATCATCGATTTATGTTGATGTGTATTAACAGTTACACAGAAATGGATCCAGTGATCATAGCTTCAGAGGGTGTGGAAAAATTCAAGACAGAAAACTTTGAAATAATCATTGTGGACACAAGTGGTAGACACAAACAGGAAGACTCACTTTTTGAAGAAATGCTTCAGGTGTCCAATGCTGTGGTAAGTGAAAGACTTCCTCATTTATGGCATTTCTAATATATCAAGCAGCAATAAAATTAAACCATGATGCTTCATGGATGTTATTATTTGTTCTCACAGCAACCTGACAACATAGTGTACGTGATGGACGCCTCCATTGGTCAGGCTTGCGAGGCTCAGGCTAAGGCCTTCAAAGACAAGGTAGATGTGGCTTCTGTTATTGTCACCAAACTGGACGGCCATGCCAAGGGTGGTGGCGCACTCAGTGCGTAAGTACACACTTTATGCATTTCACTTTCAGCACTTAAGTAAATAAATCCACAATTGAGCTGACACAATTTATGTTTACAGTGTGGCAGCCACAAAGAGTCCCATTATTTTTATCGGCACGGGCGAGCACATTGATGACTTTGAGCCTTTCAAGACACAACCCTTCATAAGCAAACTGCTTGGTAAGTTTTGACTATACTGCTGAGCTGCTGTTTAGTTAAAGGAGTAGTTTACCCAAAAATAAAATTAGCTTAAAATGTGCTTATCCTCAGGCTGTCATAGATGTAGATGAAATTTCTTCAACAGAAGGAATTTAGAGAGATTTAGCATTTTATATATTTAGTCACTTGCTCACTAATGAATCCTTAGCAGTGAATGGGTGCCATCAGAATGAGAGTCCAAACATCAGAATAATCCACAAAACTCCAGTCTATGAATTAACATCTTGTGAAGCAAAGATGCATGTTTGTAAGAAATAAATCCATCATTAAGGCATTTTAACTTTAAACCACAAGTCATTAATTGATGGACTGGAGTCGTGTGAGTGATTTGTAGATTATTGTGATGGTTTTTATCAGCTGTTTGGACTCACTGTAACGGCACCCATTCGCTGCAGAGGATCCACTGGTGAGCAAGTGACATAATGCTAAATGTTTCCAAATTTGTTCAAATTAAGAAACACACTATACATCTTTGGCCTGAGGGTGAGTACATGTACATATGTGTACATACACATTTTCGTGATTGTTCATTGGATGTTGAATTTCCTCTTTTTCTCTAGGTATGGGAGATATTGAGGGACTGATTGACAAAGTGAATGAACTAAAACTTGATGACAACGAGGAGCTAATTGACAAGCTCAAACATGGTAACTAGAACATTATTTTTTATAAGAATGAGTTTTTCTTTTCTGCTTTTTAACCAAAATATATGACATTTCTCTTTCTAATAGGTCAGTTTACACTCAGGGACATGTATGAACAGTTTCAGAACATCATGAAGATGGGACCTTTTGGTCAGATCATGGTAATGCCAACCTTTACTGAAAGGATATCTAATTATAATTATCCACTGAGTAGTTATGTTCTCACAATTTATGTTTTTCTTTAATGTTTCTTTAAGGGCATGATCCCAGGCTTTGGAACGGATTTCATGAGCAAAGGAAATGAACAGGAGTCTATGGCCAGACTAAAGAAACTCATGACAATAATGGACAGTATGAATGACCAGGGTATGTTCTCTCTTTCTTTCTTTCTTTCTTTCTTTCTTTCTTTCTTTCTTTGAATTAACATATTGTGGTTTTTCATCTCAGAACTTGACAACAAAGATGGTGCCAAGCTCTTCAGCAAACAGCCTAACCGCATTCAGCGAGTAGCTCGAGGATCTGGAGTGGCTACCAGGGATGTACAAGAGTTGCTCACACAGTACACAAAGTTTGCCCAGATGGTCAAGAAGATGGGTGGCATTAAAGGCTTATTTAAAGGTTGAGTGATTTGATGCATTCAAACTGTTAGTTTCATAATGCTTTTAAAATGAGTGACTCATGGTATCATTGTTTTAAAGGAGGAGACATGTCCAAGAACGTCAACCCATCACAGATGGCGAAACTGAACCAGCAGATGGCTAAAATGATGGATCCCAGAGTTCTTCACCACATGGGTATGAGCTCCCATTTTACCCTAATATGCTACTAGACTACTTACTAGACCATGGGCAGCAGTATTTGATTTATCTTACCTAAATATGGGGCAGTTATTGCATGCAAGAATTTAAAATGACCAAAATTGCATTTTTCAAATGTTATAATGATTGTAAAAGTCTTACTTAATAACATTTATCTTTGTTTTTTTCAGGTGGCATGGCTGGACTGCAGTCTATGATGAGGCAGTTTCAGCAGGGAGCTGCTGGCAACATGAAAGGCATGATGGGGTTTAACAACATGTGATCCTGTAAACAGAGGATGCAAAAGAATCTGATGGTTTTAACAAACAAAACCTGGGCGGATGAAGATGGTTTGATGGTTTTGTCTTGCCACGAGTAATTTAATTCTTTAAATGGTGTAAAACAATAAACAAAGGCTCATTTACATGTAAAGCCCAGTGCTTCTGAAGAACGGGACTGTTAGAAGAAATTGCTTCTTGAGATCAAGTCCAGTGATTGTTTAAAATGTCTCATGATGTCAGAGAGTCATCAGTTTGGCAAATATACACACAGACATCTGAGTGCTTCATGTTATTGTTAGACTTCCTGACAACTGACCACTTTCCGGATTAAGGGTAAAAGCGTAAAGGTTACGATTTTACACAGTAATTGCTATGGCCATCTTCATAGCATAAAATATTCATAAGTAGATATTATTGTTTATTGTATAATTAAATATAATTTCTTGACTTGCCATAGAAAAGCTTTGGCTTTGTATCAGAGATGAACACAGTAGTTGCAAGAGTATGTGACAATATTTTGTCATGATGTTATAATAAAATTTATATGGCAACATTTTAACAGCAGTTGTCTTTTATTCTTTGATTTATGATGAAATTCAAATAACAAGAGCAAATATTTGTGCTCTTTATACACAGATTGACCACAGTACTTGTAATGTTTATTCTGTACATTTGCAAACCATCTTGTCAAGTTTGAACAGAGATTAGTTGGTAAACTTTGTGTTGCAAATGATTGTAAATCAGTTCTTTTAAATTGTAAATCAATACCTTACATATTGGCAACCAATGAGTGAAAATATAATTGTTCATGTTAAGTTTTGTTTTACTTATGCTAAAACTGAGGAATGATGAAGTGCATAATACATTTTTTTGCTGTGTATAAACGTTTTAATTTGTAAGTATTTTCACATTTAAATAAACTCAAGAAAACATTGCATGAAAATGATTAATAAAATTTGAATTTAAACGGGTAATGCTTTAATACATTATTTTTTTCCCAAATATGATTAATGTATGTTTTTTTTAATATTTAAAATATTGAATATAATGCATTTTCTCAAATATAAAGTGTAAAATACAACTATTAAAATGAGTGTCGGGCTCTTGACGTGGCACGGACTCCATGTTGAGCTGCTACGTCATCAGCTCGAGAACTCGCTCGATCTCGTGAGCGCGCTGTCACTGACTGAGAGTCTCTCAGGAGACACTAAATCAACGCTTCAGGTAGGTCGAAACACTTACTCTTTGCAAACAGATGATAGTATACATTACGCTGACGATTCTACGATTACTGGTGATTCATGTGAGGCGTTAGATTGATTCTAGTGCGAGAAATCGCGGGTTTAAAGGGCATTTAGCTTGAAGTCAGTGTTGACTGGAAGCATCATGTCTACATCAACAAACAGGTCATTGCAAATGCTGTTTACTGAAATGCTTGCTCGGACCAGATCTTTATAAAGTAGGTGTGCTCTCAAGTTGCTTTTATGTTGATGTAAGCTCATTTATATTTCTTAAACTATCGAACTAGCTTTCTGTGGCTAATTTGGGAGGTGGGCTGACGCCCCCAGTGGATCCATGGAGTTTAAGTAAACTAAAATAAACTAAACTTATTCACAATTTTTTTTTGTTATATGTCTGTAAAACTTACTGCATAACCGCAGTTTTATGTTTTTTCCTTTTCGAGAAATAAATAAATTACTCTAACATTTGTTACGAGCCGTTATAACATTGGAATTGTCACCTTTTTTTGTAAATAGGGCAGATTGTTGCATTGCTTACTAATTTTGTATCTTAATATTTCCCCAAAAGTGTTGCAGTTGACACAGTTGATCCTTTTTAATGTCTCTTACTTCATTGATTTGTGTTCTTCTCATCTGCACATGTGGCATTTTTGCTGCTCATCTGTAGCAGTTTTGAAACTGAGGTCTGGGGCCATTGAGAAAGTTCAGTAAAATGCTTTGCATAATAATAATAATAACATCAACAACAGTAAATAAAGGTTGTACTTAAATGAGCATACTCAAATAATCCACTCTGTGGATAAACCACAGAGTAACTATAAAAGCATTTTTGGCATTACATACACTGTTTTTTAAAGAAGTCTCTTCTGCTCACCTGTATTTATTTGATCCAAAGTACAGCAAAAACAGTAAAATTCTTAAATATTTTGACTATTTAAAATAACTGTGTTCTATTTGAATGTATTTTATTATATATTATGTGTAATTTATTCCTGTGATTTCAAAAGTGAATTTTTACCATCATTACTCCAGGACACATGATCCTTCAGAAATCATTCTAATATTCTGATTTGTTGCTCAGAAAACAATTATTATTATTATTATTATTATTATTATTATCATCACTATATCATCACGTTTGGTCAGTTTAAAGCATCCTTGCTAAATAAAACTATTAATTTCTATAATTTCTTAAAAAGACTGGAGTAAGGATGCTGAAAATTTAGCTTTAATCACAAGAATAAATTACATTTTAAAATATACTCCAATAGAAAGCAGTTATTTTAAATAGTAACAAATATTTCACGATATTACTGCTTTTGCATTTTTTTGTATTTTGGATCAAATAAATGCAGGCTTGTTGAGACTTCTTTGAAAAATATAAAAAATCATACATTATTTTATGTTTAAGTATATTGCATTTTTCAGTATACTGTAATTCTGCTTTGATAAAAGAAAATGTATGGCTGCATTTATATTTTAGAAAAAGTGGTCTGTGGCATCAAAAAGTTTGAAAACACATAGTATATGATTCAAAACCTAGTGAGCAGCCGACCTAGATAGCATTTGGCATCATAGCTGCTTTCCGAACTTGTGTCTCTTATCTCATTCTAGCTTTTAATGATGTGTGATGTGACATAACAGTTTGCCCTGTGTCCAAAGGGTAACGATGAATCAGTGTAATATACACAAGATCAAATTGCATGTCTTATTTGAATACATCACCGCATACATTTTTCTCTCTTATTCATAAACCTTGTACAACTGGTAGATTCCAGAGGGTGCTATGGCGACCTTCCAGGAGTTCATCCAGCAGAACGAAGACCGCGATGGCGTCCGTTTCAGTTGGAACGTTTGGCCCTCCAGTCGTCTGGAAGCTACGCGTATGGTGGTTCCTGTGGCCTCTCTGTTTACCCCGCTGAAGGAGCGACCGGATCTGCCCCCGATTCAATACGAGCCGGTGTTGTGCAGCCGGGCCACGTGTCGGGCTGTGCTCAATCCTCTGTGGTAAGTCTGTTAAGTCGGAGCAGACAGCATAATGAGTTCACAGATGGAGGATCTACCTCTTATCCATTGCAGTAATTTCCAAATAAACACATTTATTATGAAAGCTGGATACATTATTTGCGATGCCCTAATATTGTTATGCTTCTGTTTTTTTCTTTTTCCACTGTTTACACAATCAGTCAAGTGGATTACAGAGCAAAACTCTGGGCTTGCAACTTCTGTTATCAGAGAAATCAGGTAAAGTCATCACAGTTTTAAAAAATTATAGAGCTGCAACTAATGATTATCTTGATGATGAATTCATCTGTAGATTATTTCCACGACTAATCTGATCAAAAAATCAAAAAATGAACAATTCAAAAAAAATTAATAAAAGATAAAGACAGTCTGATCAGTTACTCTCAAAACTGTTATTCCACATTCTCAAAAAATGTTCAATATAAGGCAATTCAAATAAATATAGTGACTGTATGTACAGTTGAAGTCAACATGTACATCAACTTGACCACTAGTAAGCTACTACTAAATACATTGTAGAAACTTTAACTTTCTGTAAAGCTGCTTTGCAATGATTTGTATCGTGAAAAATGCTATACAAATAAACTTGAATTGAATTGAACAGCTTACATGCACCTTGCAGACAGTATCTGCAAAATGTTACTTATTTTACCAAAATAAGAGGGACCATACAAAATACAAATTCAGCATTTTTGTGTATTTGAACCCTATCCAACGGTGAATGTATGAGATCCATCTTTTCACACTGAGGGCAACTGAGGGACTCATATGCAACAATCACAGAAGGTTAAAATGCTCACTGATGCTTCAGAAGGAAAAATTATGCATTTGAATTTGAAGACACAAATACATAAGAAAAATGTACACATCCGCATTCCATTCAAAAGTTTACGCCCCTGGCTCTTAATGCGTTGTTTTTTCTTTCTGAAGCATCAATGTGCGTTTGAACCTTCTGTAATAGTTGCATATGAGTGTCTCAGTTGTCCTCAGTGTGAAAAGATGGATCTCAAAATCATACAGTCATTTTTGGTAAGGGTTCAAATACACAAAAAATGTTGAAAAAGCAAAGAAGCTGTGGGACCTGAAGAACAGCAGGCAGTTTAACTGTTCAGGCCAACCAAGGGACTCATAAACAACAATCACATAAAAAACCTTTGAGGTCGGTACTAAATAAAAAAAATAATGCATTTTGTATAATCCCTCTAATTTTTTCTTTAATCTTCAACTGTATGTTGGCTAAAAAATGAAACATTATGTGCAAACAAGGGGTTACATTTAAACATTTTCAACATTTACCATTTGAAATTAGAAGTTAACGCCAATAAATTAAAAATGATAAAGAAAAAGCACTGACTAAATGTTGGCTTGTACAAGGTAGGAGGTACTCATGTCAACCTATTATTACAATACAATTTCATCTAAAATTTTAAACTTGCATTTAATGTCTAACAAGAAATATTTTTAGTAAAATGTATATTTTAGACATATGGAATTGAAGTATCAGTGAAAACACATTCCAAATGCATTAAACAACACACCCATCTGCCAGAGTGCCTGACAGGGCATGCAAATTTAAAATATATGCTTTTATTTGAAATACTTAAAGTGACACACTCATGACAAGTTGGGTCGTGCACTTTTCCTGCAGCAGCTCACTCTGCTTCCTCCACTGTTTTCCAGATGCATTTTGTACATAGAAATTCATTATTCACTACTGTAAAATGTTTTATATGTGCACAGATGCCATTAATCGATAATCAATCATATTTGTTGATCATTATTTTCCTGTTGATCTAAATGTTTAATGGTTGCAGCTCAAGAACAGTGCATAGATTTTTTTTTTAAAGTGTCAGTTAATTAATGCCATAAACAATATCTATGTCCTGTCATAGTTCCCACCAACTTATGCTGGAATATCAGAGGTCAACCAACCTGCTGAGCTACTTCCACAGTTCTCCACTATTGAATATGTTGTGCAGGTAAATCTTTTAATTATCCACATTTCACTGCCATGTAAATACTGAACACTGGAGCTGAATACATAAGAAATGCAGGACTCTAAATATGGATCTAATGTGCAAAATGAAAACCAGCCAAGCAGCAATTGTGGAATAAAATAGTTACTTCGCAACTGACTTGCCATATGGATCAAAATAAAGTAACTTTCATTCACTGATTCTGTTTCTTTCGTGTAGCGTGGTCCGCAGATGCCCTTGAACTTCCTGTATGTGGTGGACACATGCATGGAAGATGATGATCTGCAGGCCTTGAAGGAGTCGCTTCAAATGTCTCTCAGCCTGCTGCCTCCCACTGCTCTGGTGGGCCTCATTACGTTTGGACGCATGGTCCAGGTTCATGAGCTGGGCTGTGAGGGCATCTCTAAGAGCTACGTCTTCAGGGGCACTAAAGACCTCAGTGCTAAACAGCTTCAGGTAATTTAAGATCATTTAAGATACAAGTGTTTGACTAAATTAGTTGGCACAAATAAAATATTTTACTTTGATAAATCCTGTGTACAGGAGATGCTTGGGTTAACTAAACCAGCTGCAGCACAGGCAGGCCGAGGGCCACAACAGCCTCAGGTTCCTTCTTCAAACAGGTGAGATAAATATATTTTTATAGCTGCTTTGCAAATTTAAATCTTCAAACTGTATAAACGAATAATTTGCATAATCAAATTGACACTTTAAGAATATTGATAGCTGCTTAACTTCTCTGTAGTTGTCTAGTCAAGTCAGCTTTATTTATATAACGCTTTATACATTATAGATTGTATCAAAGCAGCTTCAGAGTGATGAACTGATTACAGAATCAATGATGCAAACTTTATCAAATATGAGACAAATTCAAATTCTGCTGTAAACCAGCTCTCGTGTCATTATTCATCTTAAGTCAGTTCAGTGTTGTTTCAGTGCAGTTTAATAACTATGTAAAATTCAGAGTAGCAGCTCTGAAGAAGACAATAGTGTCATTATTGAGTTGCAAAATCCATTCATTTATGAAAGCAGTTCAATTCTGCTATAAAGCATCTCTACTGAAGACAACAGTGACATCATTCAGCACAAGTCAATACAAGTTTTGTTCTTCTTTAATCGTGTTAGTGCAGTCAAATTGACAATATTAAGTCTTTTTAAACCCCAACTATGACAGTAGTAGAGAAAAATACCATGAAAAACCAGGCTCAGTCAGGGGACCAGTTGAACAAACCTGTATGCATGAAGACAGTGTGATTCATGATTACAATCTGCATTATAAGTTGTGTTGGAATAAGATATCCACTGATTATATGTGTCTTCAGGTTTCTCCAGCCAGTACAGAAGATAGATATGAATCTGACAGATTTGCTAGGAGAGCTGCAGAGAGACCCCTGGCCCGTCACTCAAGGGAAACGACCACTGAGATCACTCGGAGTGGCTCTCTCCATTGCTGTTGGTCTGTTAGAGGTGACTATCATGATTTATGTTATTATCTTTAATGGTCTGCTGTGATGGCAGCTTTGCTACCAGCTGCAGTTACTAAATTAAAAGTTTACACTACTAGTTTGGACACACCTCCCCTTTATTATTACTACTTTCCGTAATGAGTGAAGTGCATCCTGGGATGCTTTTTAAACCACATTAAAGAAGCTTCCAGTATACTGGATACTCATTGACTGTTTTCATTTACTGTTTTGCTCAAAAATGCATATTTTGTAATTAAAAGAGTTTTCTAAAACATTCATATATCGGTACAGGTTATAATGGGTTATGAAGCATTTAAGATCAAGTCATTCGATCAAGGCATTCGATCAAATGCATGAATTCATGAAAGTGTGTTTCCCTACATTTCCCTCCATCTTGTAGTGCACTTTCCCTAACACTGGCGCTCGCATCATGGCTTTCATCGGTGGGCCTGCAACTCAGGGTCCGGGCATGGTGGTAGGAGATGAACTGAAAACACCTATTAGATCCTGGCATGACATCGAGAAAGACAACGCCAAGTTCATGAAGAAAGGCACTAAAGTGAGTCTTCTCGTATTTGTTTCCTGTATGATTGGCTCGGTAGAAGTACCCACATACTGGTGATACAAGTGATTTCATAAAGATGGAGTATCTTGAAGTGGCTGTACTGGAAATTATTGTATTATTTTCTAGAAAAAAAATTCATATTTTTTATTCATACAGCATTATTTGTGAAAACTGGAAATCAGCTGGTACGCAAAAGTTGATTATCCTAATTTTTACAGAGTCTACATTTATGCATTTGACAGATACTTTTATCCAAGTGCATTCAAGGTAGATATTTTATCAGATCTTGCTTTCCCTGGAAATCAATCCCATGACCTTGGTGTTGATAATGCCATGCACTACTATCTGTGCTATTCTCATTCTGTTTAAAGATTGAATGTTGTTTCTGTACGCATTTAAAATAGTATTTCATTCCCTTGTAGCACTATGAAGCCTTGGCCAACCGTGCTGCCACCAATGGACACATCATTGATATTTATGCATGCGCTCTGGATCAGACAGGATTACTGGAAATGAAGTGCTGCACCAACTATACCGGGTAAGTGACTCAAAAAAGGTTTTCAATTTTCTTTTTAAATTGTTTCAGCATGCTGACAGCATATGCTTAGAGATCTGAGGTGGCTTTGATGCATATTAAAACATGTTGAGAGTCAACATAAGAACACTTCCTCAGAAATGTACAAAACTCTCTTCCTTTGCCATTATGTTGTTTTAACAGATTTTTGTACTGTTTGCAAACCTGCAATGTATTTAGACTCTGTCTGCTTTCGTGTAAATGGCAGGGGTTATATGGTCATGGCGGACTCTTTCAACACATCCCTGTTCAAGCAAACTTTCCAGAGAGTTTTCACTAAGGACGTGCAGGGCTCTTTTAAGATGGCATTAGCAGGGACTCTGGAGATTAAGGTGGCTTACTTTTCTTTTTATATAATCGTTTTGTTGTCTCGACTGTTTTAATTCTTTTGTAATTTAATTGTGCTATATTACCTTATATAATCTTATGAAACTATTATTTCAGACATCAAGAGAGATAAAGATTTCTGGAGCAATCGGCCCATGTGTCTCCCTGAACGCCAAAGGCCCCTGTGTGTCAGAGAATGTAAGTAGCTCATCTATTTTAAGTAAAATAGGCATTTTCTCTTCGGTTCAGTGTTTTCCCTGGCAGTGCGGAAAACATACTGACATTCATTTTCGATTGCTCATAGGAAATAGGAACTGGCGGCACAAGTCAGTGGAAGATTTGTGGACTGGATCCAAACACCACTCTTGCATTCTACTTTGAGGTTGTGAATCAGGTACATACATAAGAGGAACATTTGTCCGATTTTCTTACAATAAGCCTTTACATACATGTTTACAAGCTAGCTTTGGAAGGAAAATCATTTTGACTTGTCCCTGAGTTTGTAAAAACACTACATTTTTAGCATTTTTGTGTAATACAGAAGCAGAAATTGCCTTCACAGTAGTACAAAAGTCACAGACACTGTTGCTGCTGAACCAGGTGTAAGATTGCGTGTAGATTTCCATCCTAAATCAAGGTGCTCCACTAGAGGGCAAACTTTATTCACACATGAGATTTTTTTTTTTAACTGCATTTCAATTTAAAGCATTACTTCACTGCAGTAGTTTCTAACCTTTTATATTTTTAGCAGTTCTCAAAAGATAGAATTTTCTATAAATTACTCCAAATACTGGACAGTGTATTGAGGAACATGACATGAATTTTTTTAACAGAATAATTTGGAGTTAGTCTCCTCTTCACAGTTACTCATTTTATATGGTGATCATTCTGTCTGTGCAGGGTCTTAAGGGAATAGTTCACCTAAAAATTAAAACTCACAGATTGTAGATGAGTTTGTTTCTTCATCAGGTTTGGAGAAATTTAGCATTACATCATTTGCTCACCGTTGGATCATCTACAATGAATGGGTGCCGTCAGAATGAGAGTCCAAGCAGCTGATAAAAACATTACAGTAATCTACAAGTAATCCACACAACTCCAATCCATCAATTAACATCTGTTGAAGCAAAAAAAGCTGCATGTTTGTAAGAAATAAACACATTATTAAGATGTTTTAACTTTAAAGCTGTGTTTCCATAGTCCATAATAATGCTTCCTCCAGTGGGAAAGTCTTGACTAAAAACATCTTGAATTGTTGATTGTGATCAGCTATTTGGACTCTCATTCTGACGGCACCCATTCACTGCAGAGGATTCAAAGTTGAGCAACTGATGCAATGTTAAAGTTCTCCAAATCTGTTCAGTTTTTTTGCATATTTTTATTTTTTACCTGAAATATTCCTATAACGCTTGCTGGCTGACATGTCACAATTGCTGGACAGTGAATATTTATTTTTAAGGTTTGTGTGAGCTTTTTTGTAAGACAACCGTATTTACGTAGACGGAGAAATGCGTCACTTCAGATCGCACCATCAAAATAATACAAATTGCAATTAGATTCAGTCATGGATGCAGTTTCTCAAAGCAATTGAACTGTGTTTGGCAGTTTCAGAAGCTGAACATTTTAGAGACAGGTTTTATTTCCCAATCACACTGCATTGTCCTTTGAGCATTCATTTAGAAAAAAAGCAAATCACTGTTTGTGTTCAAGTCACAAAAGGAAACAAAACATCTCTTCTGACACAAAAGTCCCTTTTTTTCTTCTTTTTTTTTTTTTCAAAATTCGTTTATTGTAGAATATCACACAAGGTCTCTTCTTTCTGCATGAAGTCTTTGTACATCATAAGCAGTGAAATTGCTTCTGGTTAGCTCCGCCAACCCAGTGTCCTCTTGTGCTGGGGTGAAGCGATGCTGCAGATGCTTCCTTAAGTCATGATTGTTTCTACACTATTCAAACCACCAAAGGTCAGTGAGGGTCACGTTTAAACCAGCGTGAGGTCCTGTTGGGTTTCGTTGTTTGTTTGTAGTGCCGGCGGTACAGTGGTAGCTGGCAAGGAGAAGCTGTTGCTCTCGCGGCGTGGCTGTATGGTTGTGCACTGGGAGAGGGAGTTTTTACGAGGATACTCAAACATCTGCCTGATTTTATTCAGGCTTTTGCGCAGCGCTGCTCTGTACCTCCTGAGAGATACAAACAAGGTCATGGTAAACCTCCCACATACTTGCAGGCTTTAAGACTCTAAACAACATCCACATATCTATACCATGATTCACTGCCACTACATGTTCTCTTTCTAGATGTGGCCCAAATTGGCCATTGAGTTTTTACCTCCACCTTCCTTTTTCAATCCTGCTCCACATTCAATTCCTGCCACATTTTATTTACCAAACATCATTGAATGTGACGGGTATTAATATGGGCTGCCACATCTGATAGTTAAAAGGCCAGGGAAGTCTTAATCAACAATAAAAAAGGTAATGTCTATCCATGATTACACTTCCCAAAATAGAGAGCTTCTTTTCAGGGAGAATGTGTTATGGATCTTTCTGTCTGTCTGCTATCTATCATTAGGAATGGGCTGTATGACCAAAGCCTTATATTTACAGTGTATACACACACACACACACACACACACACACACACACACAAATATACATACTATCAGCCAAAAATTTTTGGATGCAAGATTTTTAATGTTTTTTGAAAGGAGTCTCTTCTGCTCACCAAGCCTGCATTTATTTCATTCAAATTAAAGTGAAGCACTATATTACTATATGGAGAGTTAATTTACAAAGTTTTTGCATGTTTGTCATTGTGCCTTCCAGTTAATCTTAATTATTTTGAATTTCATAACAAAAAATACAATAACACAATAAAAACATAACATATAGTGCTGTCAAACGATTAATCGTGATTAATCGCATCCAAAATAAGTTCGTTTACATACTATATATTTGTGTACTGTGTATATTTATTATGTATATAAATACCCACACATGCATGTATATATTAAGGAAAAATATTTTAGATTTATATCTAAAATATTTATATTTATTTATAATCTAAATGTGTGTATATATATACATATAAATACACACACATACATGTACATATTAAAACAAAATATTTATATGTACATAATAAATATACAAAGTAAACACACACATAGTATGTAAACATAAACTTTTATTTTGGATGCGATTAATCACAAGACATTAATACTTATTATTCAGCAAGGATGCTTTAAAATGATCAAAAGTGATGATAAAGACATTTATAATATTACAAAAGGTTTCGATTTCAGATAAATGCTGTTTTCTGAACTTTTTTATTTATTAAAGAAACCTGAAAAAATTCTACTCGTCTGTTTGCAAATAATAATAATAACAATAACAATAAGTCAGAATATTATAATGATTTCTAAGGAATTATGTGACTGAAGTAATGATGCTTAAAATTCAACATTGAAATCACAGGAATAAATTGCATTTTAAAAATATTAAAGTGGAAAGGAGTTCTTTTAAATAGTAAAAATATTTCAGTTTTACTGTTTTTGCTGTACTTTGGATGAAATAAATGCAGGCTTAGTGAGCAGAAAAGATTTCTTTACAAAAAAAGCAAACATTAAAAATGTTACTGTTCAAAAACATTTGACTGGTAGTGTATATGAAATGGTATAGGTATATAAATTGTATAGGAGAAGCTCCACTGGTTGGCACGTTTGTTGTCACACTGAATATATATACTGCTATACAGCCCAGCTCTGTACCCTAATTTCACAAGATGTACTTGATAAGAATCAAAAAGGCACGCTTATTTGCTTACGTTTGAGTCATGGAGTTGATCCATGGGTTAAGAGCGGAAGTGAAGAGTACAAGCCAAGTGGCAACAGCTGAGGCAGGCTGCGGGCTCTCTTTTCCCGTCAGTGTCTCGTAGAAGCAGATAACGATGTATGGCAGCCAGCAAACGAGCAGGCACACTGTCAACAACACGCACAAATCACATGACGTGGTTAAAGATTTTTTGGACAAGCTTATTTCATTAGCTCAAGAGGAGTATCGACTGTCTGGAGGTTGTGTTGCATGTGTGATGCATTTTGCTAATTAGCTTCTCAATAATCTACCAGGACCCTTGCTGTTGTTTTTCTCACACCAAAGACAAATAAACATCATACATTTAAAATAATTAGGTTTTCAATTGATTAAAATTTAAATGGAATTAATTACATTGAGTTAAATCACAATCAGTTCATTTTGCAGTCTAATTTATTGTTCTTTTGGCTAGTTGTGGGTCTACATACACACACGGATTGATGTCTTTGCACACTATAATCTCAATAACTCAATAATAATTTTTTTTCTATACATTCTCAGATTTGCATATCCAGGCAAAAGTTTGGACCTAACTACTCATTCCTTATTATTTCCATAATGTGGAAGAAGTTGAAACTTCAGCATATTTGAAATACGGGAATTATGTTATTATTTTTGAGCTTCTTCACTGTGTAGATTCCAGGTCTGTACGCTATATGAGGTGCAATGTGGGTTGCTCTTAAAAAGCGCTGAAATAGTGTCCTGGACACTTGTTGGCTGCTTTTCCTTCATCTTCAGTCCAACTCTTCCATTAAATAAATTAAAGTTTTAGTTTTGAAATGAAATCCATACATAGACAATTTATGCTTGTCAGCAAAACTAATTTGAAGCATTTAAGCTGAAGCCTTTATTTTGAAATGTTTTTAAGATCAAGAGGAACGTAAGTTGAGTTACATGTAGTAACAAAGTTTGTCTAAACTATTGACTTGTAGTGTGTTTTCTTTTTAAATGTTGGGTTTTTTTTTATTTTTAAGTCTCTTCTGTGCACCAAGCCTGCATTTATTTGATCCAAAGTACAGCAAAAACAATACAATTTTGAAATATTTAAAAAAAAAAAATATATATATATTTTTAATGTAATTTATAATTTTTAATGTAATTTATAGTGTTTTCTTTTTAAATGTTGTTTTTTTTTTTTTTTTTAAGTCTCTTCTGTGCACCAAGCCTGCATTTATTTGATCCAAAGTACAGCAAAAACAATACAATTTTGAAATATTTAAAAAAAAAATATATATATATTTTTAATGTAATTTATTCCTGTGATTTCAAAGCTGAATTTTTAGCATCATTACTCCAGTCACATGATCCTTTACAAATCATTGTCATTATGTTGAAAACAGCTGAGTAGAATTTTTTTCTCAGGTTTCGTTGATGAATAGAAAGTTCAGAAGAACAGCATTTATCTGAATTAGACATCTTTTCTAATATTATAAAATGTTTTTATCATCTCGTTCGATCAATTTAAAGCATCCTTTCTCAATAAAAGTATTAATTTCTATATTTTCTTTTCTCCCTCAAAAAATTATACTGACTACAAGCTTTTGAACGGTATTGTGTATAATCTTACAAGAGCTGATTTTTGGATCTTTATATTCATCAAAGAATCCTGAAAAGAAATATACTAAACTGTTCTAAATATTGATGATGATGATAATAATAATAAAAATAATAATAATAATAAATGTTTCTTCAACAGTATATCAGCATATTAGAATGATTTCTGAAGGATTGTGTGACACTGAAGGCTAAAGTAATGATGCTGAAAATTTAGCTTTGATCACAAATTACATTTTTAAATGTATTTAAAAAGAAAGCAGTTATTTTAAATAGAAAAATATTTCACAATATTAACTGCTTTTGCTGTATTTTGGATCAAATAAATGAAGGTTTGGTGAGCAGAAAGACTTATTTAAAAAAAAATTCAAAATCTTACTGTTCAAAAACTTTTGACGTAGTGTATATCAGTACACTTTCAAGACAAATGAGGTCCCTATAATAAAAAAAGACTACAGTAATATTTCCAGTAGTTTCAGAAGGTACCTCTATGTTGGGAATATGTCATATATGATCTCAAAGTTGCTCATCAAATGAGACCAAATGATCTAGGCTCTAACATTTTATAGTATTACTGTACACTACTATTCAAAAGTTTGGGGTTAGTAAGTTGTTTTAAGAAATTACTACTTTTAGTCAACAAGCAGTGTTGGGGGTAATGCATTACAAGTAACGCGAGTTACATAACAATATTACTTTTTCCAAGTAGCTAGTAAAGTAACGCATTACTTTTTAACTGACAAGAAAGTAATAGAAGTTACTTTTTTAAATAAGAAATGCCAGTTACTTTTCCCCCCAATTTATTAATTAAAAGCTCTCCTGTCCCCATGTTGAAAGAAATCGAGATTAAGATGTTACTTTAGTTCTAGAATAAATATGAACATGCATTAATTCATCTCACTCACAAAAAAAACTGATCTAGTATTCCTCAAAATGAATAAAAACATTGCAATTTAACTCAGAATATGATGCAAACCTGCAATAATTAAATATGTTAAATAATACAAATTTCCTTTATGTATCTAATCCTATTTTATTAACCACTGTCTTTGCTGCCGACCTTCGATGATCCAATTCATCCATACTAATAAGCAAAAAAGTTAATCTAACATTTCCCTTTTTTTTATTGCTGAAGAGTTTACATTTTTTCTTCTGTGGTCTACTGTACAGAGGTGAATTTACTTTTCTCTAAGCCTGAGGCTTTTGGTGTGAAAAGGCTTTTACATTTGCCAAAAAATAGAACTTTTTATATTAAAAGCAAACAAGAAAGCCCTGCCAAGATTTAAAAAGTAACGCAAAAGTAATGTAACGCATTACTTTCCATAAAAAGTAACTAAGTAATGTAATTAGTTACTTTTTAGGAAGCAACTCAATATTGCAATGCATTACTTTTAAAAGTAAATTGACCAAAAGTGACTGTAAATACAATGCAGTGTTACAAAATTGTATATTTTATCAAAGAAACCTTAAAGTATTTTCCATCAGCATATTAGAATGATTTGTGATTGATCATGTGACACTGAAGACTGAAAATTCAGCTTTGCATCACAGGAATAAATTACATTTTAAAATATATTCAAATAGAAAACAGTTGATTAAAATTGCAATAACACATGACAATATTGCTGGTATGTTGGATCAAATAAATAAAGCCTTGAGCATTAGAGACTATAGAGAACATTTTTAAGAAATCTTACTGATCCGAAACAATGATATTATATGTGTGTTTGTATTAAGCAGGAAGCAAGTCTCCATATGTCAAGGAAAAATGATTGCACCTAATCAGGTGATGTCAGAAAGATAATCACTTATTGAAAATCCAAAACACTGTGGCAAATCAAACACAATAAAGCTGCCTTATACCCCTGGTTTAATTATGCTTACCTGTGGTAGTCACCATTACTATGGAGCTTTTGAAGTAATTACTGGCTGGCACGTAGAAACAATGTTCCTCGTTGCAAACAAAGGTCCCTCGTCGCACCTGGTTCCTGGCTATATACACTATATATGCATACATGGAGCACATCAGTACAATGGGAATGATGATTCCCAACACCATGAAGAGCATGTTGAAGGCAATGTTGGATGGTTTGAAGCTGGGGACGCAGAGGAACTTTGTCTCGCTGTAGACGTAGCTCCCGAAACCAAAGAGTGGCAAAGCTGCGTTGAGGATGCTGTAGACCCACACCACTGCGAGGATGATTTTGGCCCTGTATGCAGTAAAGATCACCGGGTAGCTGAGGGCGAAGCAGATCTCTGTGAACTTGTCAACAGTCGCCCAGGTGAGCGAATGGATTGAGGCGAGCTGGAGCAACAAAAACAAAAAGGCGCTGCCCTTGCAAGTGGCACTCTTACTGGGATAGCTCTTGACTTGAAAAATGCTGTTATGGATACCGAAAGGAATGGTGGAGATGCCCAACGCCAGGTCGCATAGGCAGAAGCTCAAAGTGAGAACCCAAGTGTCCGTTTGCAAGCTTCGGTTGAGCAACACCACCAAGAGTAATGCCAAGTTTCCAAACACGGAGCAGATACTGGAACCGATCATCAACGCCGCATAAACCACCGCCGTCCACTGCATGTTTACATGTGGGTTCAAATGCAGACATTTACAGACAAGAAGACAAACGCTCATTCAACGACAGATATCACACTGGATTCTGTGGAGAGAGGAGGTCACGTTATCTGTGCCAAACCACCAGGGAAGGTGTTGCTGTATGGGAGGAGTGTACCTCATGCTGATCTTTAGGAGAAGTGGATCAACCACACTTCACAACGCACTGATCTCTTTGGGGAGCGTTAGTCAAACCCCCCCTCCGCCTTTACTATCAGCACCTGCCTCAGCCGGTTGGAAAATGGCAAACATGCTGCCTTGAGAGGCAAAACTATGTGAACAGCTACAATCACATGTAGCGAGGTAAATAAAGCATCTAACATTTAAAGAGCACGTTTCTGTGGACACAGGACGCACTGGGAGGCTGGGAGCTGCACTGCTCTGCAAACACGACGCCTGAGATTCAATATCCTCTCTGTTGCGGGCTGCTGCCGACTTTATGAGCCGTTTCGTGCTTGAGTGTTTTTTTAGTATAATTGGCAAGAAGCATGACCCTAATGCGGTTTAAGCCGTAATCATTAATTAAGGCTTCAGTGCCTTTACCCAGAGCTTAAGCCCTCCTTCTAGTTATATCAGTTATATCCTGTTACATGTGTCACTTCATACGGGCATTAAACAGTTTTTGGATTGCAGGTTTTTTGGTGGTATTGCATAAGCCATGTTTGCAGCACCTCACCTGGACTTAATTGTTTAGTCAAATAGAAATATTAAAACTTACTAATTGCGTTACAGCTGCAGTCAGTTTATAGACTTGTTGAGCATTTATGGGCCTTGATTTTACTTTAGCTTTCTTTAGCTAGAGAAATTAGTTACTGTGAGATTTTTACGAGTAGAAATCTTTTCTATAATTTCCTGATAATTTACTTACCCCCATGTCATCCGAGATGTTCATGTCTTTCTTTCTTCATTTGAAAAGAAATTAAGATTTTTGAGGAAAACATTACAGCTGAAGGTCCAAATTGCAGTTTCAAATCATCTAGCAAAATGATCGGCCATTTTCTAAAAATACAAATTTATATACTTTATAACCTCATGCTCATCTTTCACTAGCTCTGCAATGCAGGTCTTCAACTTCACGCATTATGTAATCGTTTCGCTAGATAACACTCTTCGGTTCTTCGGTTGGGATCGTGTAGAGCATTTTGAAGCTGCATTTAAACTGCAATTTGGACCTTCAACCCGTTGGTCCCCATTAAGGTCCACTATATGGATAAAAATTCTGGTGTGTTTCCTCAGAAACCTTCATTTCTTTTCAATTGAAGAAAATAAGACATGAACGTCTTGGATGACATAGTAAATATAGAGTACATTATCAGGAAATTTTAATTTTGGAGAGACAACTGCATCACTGGTCAAAAGTTTGCAGTAATTCAGATTTTGCAATGTTTTTGAAAGAAATTTATTGCCTAAAGAAAGTCCATTTCCACCACAGTATAAAAAAATAAATTGAGATTTCTGTGAATTGCATTTCTGACTTTTTGCCTCAAAATTGCTAGATGTAAACTCACAATTCTGACTTTTTTTATTGCTATATATATATATATATATATATATATATATATATATATATATATATATATACATACAATTTGTATTTTTTTCTGAGAATTGTGAGATAAACTTGAAATTGTGAGTTATATAGTCCAGTTCTGATGGAGATTGAAAAAAAGATACTTTCTTACAATTGTGAGTTTATATCTTACAATTCTGACTTTATTTCTAAAAATTGTGAATTTATATCTCGCAATTCAATGTAAACAAAAGTCAGAATTGCAAGATGTAAACTTGCAATTGCAAGAATGAAATTAAGAATTGTGATTAGAAAAAGTCGCAATTATCTTTGTGAATTGTGACTTTTATCCCACAACTCTTTTTGTTCCAAATGCGATTTCTGCAAATTGCATTTCTGACTTTTTCTCAATTTCTTTCTAAGAAAAAAGACTGTTTTTCTTGCAAATCTCAATTTCTTTCTAAGAAAAAAGACTCAAATTCTCATTTCTTTATTCTGAATTTTGAGATGTAAACTCAAAATTGCAAGTTCTAAAGTCCAGTTCTCAGGGGGTTTTAAAAAAGAGATTTTCTCATAATTGTGAGTTAATATAGTGCGATTCTGACTTTGTTTCTCAGAATTGGATATAAATTCTTAGAAATAAACTCCAAATTGTGAGATGTAAACTCGCAATTGCGAGTTATAAAGTCCCATTCTGAAGGTATTTTAAAAAATATATATCTTCTTACAATTTTGAGTTTTTATTTTGCAATTCTGACTTTATTTCTAAGAATTGTAAATTTATATAACTCGCAATCGCATTAAAAAAATTGTGATGTTGTAATTTTTTATTCAGCGTCGGAAACATGCTCTAAAAATTCAGTTTTAGCATCACACGAATACATTATAATTTAAACTATATTAATATAGATAGCAGTTGTTTTAAATTATAATAATATTTCACAATATTACTGTATTTTTGATCAAATAAATGCAGCCTTGGTGAGTATGCAAGACTTTTTAAACATTCCAAACTTTTCAAGGTAGATGATATGTAAGAAATTCATAGGAGTGGGACACTGTGGTTAATGCTTCAAAAACATGTCTGTTTGTCAAATTCTTGCTCAACTAATGGTGTGACTTCAGTTGAGACTATCTATATATACAAAGTAGTTTAGTGGAGCATTAGTTCGTCCAAACAATAGCAGATTGTTGCCGGGGTGATAGGAAGTTTTTGGAAGCCTGTTTGAAAGCATCCCTTTATCTTTGCATTAACATTTAATGGGTTTGTCCTTAATATTGTTGAACAAAATATTGAGCAATGTTTCTCTGACTTTTCTTTTCCTCAGCACAACGCTCCAATCCCACAGGGTGGACGCGGAGCCATACAGTATGTAACACAGTACCAGCATTCTAGTGGCCAGAGGCGCATCAGAGTGACCACAATTGCAAGAAAGTAAGTCTTCTGTCCAGCTGTTTTCGCATCGATAATAATAAAAAATGTTTCTTGAGCTGCAAATAAGCATTTTAGAATAATTTCTGAAGGATCATGTGACATTGTACATTTTTTTAATTGTATTTTTGATCCAATAAATTAAAGTCTCGATTCGATTACGATTTTTTTGATTACAGTCAGTGAATATTGTTTTAATTTTTATAGTTAAAAAAAAAAAATTAACTGTTAACATCAGTTTACAAATGGTGAATTAATAAAAAGAAATTAAGAGCCACATGCCTGTATTTTAAACCTATTCTCTTTTTATATAGGGTCCTTTTTTTAAACAATAATAGGGCCCTTTACATTGCAGATATAGCACCTTTACATGTGATGCCAAATGCCATGAGCACTGAATGAATGACATGCTTTCTGTTGTAAATAAGAGGGTGACATCTAGGGGAGAAGACCAATGATAACATTCACATTAATCAGATCTTGTTTTAAATGTTTGCTGAAATAAATATCGGAAAAGATCGATTCACGGCTTTTGAGAATCGATGTCAAATCGACGTAATTTTTAAAAACGATTAATCAAAAAAACAATTTTTTTTGCCCAGGCCTGCAATAAATGCGCCTTTGTAGGCATGAGAGACTTCAAAAACGTCAAAAATCTTACTAACCCCAACTTTTGAATGGTAGTGCAAGGTTATCGTACATTAGAACTTCTGCTCTGCTGTATTTCAATGCTAAATATAACCAATTTTCTATTGTCAAGACACAAAACCGCATGAAGTCCACAAAGTGTCCACTTTGTTCGCTAACCATTTGAGTAATGGTACACTTAGCAAGAGGAACTAGGGTGAAAAACCTTGGACACATCATTGTGATTGTAGATTGTTCTTACATCAACCATCTTCCTGTCATAAATGCGTTCAAGTTTGGACATCACCCATTTGTTTTTCTCAACGATCACGTACAGTTTCCATGACAACTCGAAAGAAGACATCAAGAGATTCCACATTTAGAACATTACATTTGTTTGTCAGAATCGATGCGCATTGAGAGCGTAAATTTAGTCTTGGACAAAGCCTAATGGGCTGCTTGTAGCTTTCAAACATACTGAAAGTGTTTTAAGTGCCTGAAAGAACAATTCGGAGCTCTTTGACTCTGTTCTGTCGTTTTAAAATTACCTTTTAAACTTCTTTTTTTAACATTCAGGCCGTAAAGAAGAATCGATGTGAGTCAGAGCGATGTTGCTAAAGCTTGTGTACGAAGGTCACTGCTATAATGTTCTTCACATCCTTCTCTTCAGCTGGGCTGATGCACAGACGCAGATCCAGAGCATCGCTGCATCTTTTGACCAGGAGGCTGCTGCCATCCTCATGGCCCGCCTGGCCGTCTATAGGGCTGAGACGGAGGAGGGCCCGGATGTTCTGCGCTGGCTGGACCGACAGCTCATCCGTTTGGTGAGTCATCGTTTTTAAGATAGGACTAACTTAGTATTAGGGATGCACAATAATTTCTTTTTATTTCATTTGCAGTGCCAGAAATTTGGAGATTATCATAAAGATGATCCCAACTCATTCCGCTTTTCCGAGACGTTCTCATTGTACCCTCAGGTACCTTTTGTTTCATGCTCTAGATGACACTTAATCTCACTTTACAGCTGAGTAGAAATGAGATCTTGACATTGTCTTTGGCAGTTTATGTTCCATCTGAGAAGGTCTCCGTTCCTGCAAGTGTTTAACAACAGTCCTGATGAAAGTACCTATTACAGACACCAGTTCATGAGACAGGACCTGACCCAGTCTCTGATAATGGTACAGCCCATCCTGTATGCGTACTCATTCAACGGGCCACCAGAGGTAAACATGCAAACCTTCTGGCAATGAACATTTAATGTTTACTTGGTTTGACTGACCAGTGAGAGATTTGATCACTTAGAATGTGAACGTGAAACATGTTAAACACTTAATTTTTCCTAAATGGTAACAAATCAGTAAAATATATGCCTTTTTTCTATATTTACCATATTTTAAAATGTATTTTTTTCCTTTGGTGACAAAGATGAATTTTTAGCATAATTTCTCCAATCTTGATCGTTCAGAAACCATTCTAATACAGTTGAGGTCACAATTTTACATTCCCCTTTCAGAATCTGCAAAATGTTAATTTTACGAAAATAAAAGGGATCATACAAAATGCATGTTGTGACCTGAATAAGATATTTCACATAAAAGACATTTACATATAGTCCACAAAGGAAAATAATAGTTGAATTTATAAAAAATGACCCTGTTCAAAAGTTTACATGCCCTTGATTCTTAAAACTGTGTTGACTCTATGATTTTGAGATCACTCTCTTCACACTGAGGACAACTGAGGGACTCATATGCAACTATTTCAGAAGGTTTAAATGCTCGCTGATGCTCCAGATAAAAAAAAAAACTAAACGCATGCATTAAGAGCAGGGGGGAAAAACTTTTTGAATTTGAAGATCAGGATAAATTATTTTTTCTTCTGGGAAATATGTAACTTCTGTAGCCTCTGAAGGGCAGTACTAATTGAAAAATATGATATTTAGGCAAAATAAGAAACATGTACACATCTTCAATCTGTTCAAAAGTTGACTCTTAATGCATTTGTTTTCCTTCTGGAGCATCAGTGAGAGTTTGAACCTTTTGTAATAGCTGCGTATAAGTCCCTCTGTTGTCCTCAGTGTAAAAAGATGGATCTCACAATCATATAGTCATTGTTGGAAAAGGTTCAAATACACAAAAATGCTGGAAAACCAGAAAAAAGAATTTGTGGGACTTTTCTGAAGGGACAGCAGGCAGTTTAACTTTTCAGGACAAACCAGGGACTCATGAACAACTATCATTTAAAAAAAAACAGCTGTGGATCATTCAGGTAAGAACACAGTATTAAGAATCAAGGGGATGCAAACTTTTGAAAAGGGTTATTTTTATAAATTCAACTATTATTTTCTCTTGTGGACTATATGTAAACATTTTATGTGAAATATCTTATTCAGGTCAGTACTAAATAAAAAATAACATGCATTTTGTTTGATTGCTCATATTTCGGTAAAATAATTAACATTGTGCAGATTCTGAAAGGGGGTGTAAACTTTTGACCTCAACTGTATGCTGATTTAGTGATTTATTATTATCACTGTTAATAATCTTAATATATTTGTAGAAGCCATGATAGTTTTTTCCAAAATACTTTAATGAATAGAAAGTTCAATAGAATTCAATAGTATATTTCCACTTTAAAAATATTGTTCTTTTGAACATTTTTATTCATCAAAAAAATTCTTACAAAAAAGTGTCACAGGTTCCAAAAAACATAGTTACAAAAGTGATTTAGTCAAGAGCGGTGAGAGATTTTCTCTCTTTTATTGTTTGAATTACATGAATGACAGACAGCAGGAATATTAGACTGCTGTCACTTTAAGAGCTGCCTGGAACCAATATACTGTAGCACATGAGTTTACTTTCACGTAAGACCTGAATTATTGTGTTTATAAGGATATTTGCAAAGATGGGCATTTTGACACACATAAATGTGTGTATTTTACTGTTCAAGGCCTATAAAGCGGCAAAAGTATTCCCAAGCTCTATGAGCACTGCCTTCAGGTATGCATATAGCGAAATACTCTTTTGCTGCTGTTTGTGTTTCAGTGGCTTGAATATGCTTGTTTTTAAACTGCAATGCTTAAAAACGCATGCAAACGATACATTTTCTTGACCATGTAGCACAGCAATGTCACGTGATCATGTTTCTGTGATAGAGACAATAGTCCAAAATCTCTACCGGTTGACAAATTTCTACCAGGTAATTACCAGCCAATTAATTTGACCATTTAAATTCGTCCTTGCAGAATTACTGTTGATTTCATACAAAAAATGACTGACCCCAAACTTTTGAACGGTAGTGTATAGATTGTGAAACAACTAGCAAAAGAATTTTTAGTTAAATATCAGTATTAATTGAATTTTTTTGATGAGCTTGAGTAAATCACGTGTCATGAGTCACATTGAATGTGCAGCGCAGTGTCACGATGACGGTGCACTTGATGTCCCCTGACTCAACAGATTAAACACTGTTCTGTTTAATTAGTGTGTTTGTTCTTATTTTTGTTCAAGCTTATATTATTGTTGTCTTGAAATCTTTTTACAAAGGCATAGTACCATTTGTACTCAGGAGCATTAGGTATTACTGCACGATTGTTTTAAGAGAGAGAGGGAGAATGCAAACAGGCAAATGTAGTATAAATGGGTTGTATGAACTCTACATAATGGGTTGATGCTCTGTACTGCTTGTTCTTCAGTAGAGTTAAACAACATCAGGGTGATGATACTACGAGCAACTCAAACTGATGTGTGTGTATTTCTAATCTACTTTTAATGGAGAGCTTTATGTCACTTACTGTTTTCCCCTGACATTGTGAGCAGAAGGGGGGAAGTTCTAGGAAAGATGTTATCAAAGCATCTAATTGACACTGACAGTCTAATAACAGGCTTTGCTTCTTGTTGTTGTAGCCCGTGTTGCTGGACAGCAGCAGCATTTTGCCTGACCGCATCCTCCTCATGGATACCTTCTTCCAGATTGTGATTTACCACGGAGAGGTAAGATGTAAAAATCACAGCGCATCCAACTGCACAGTGGTTTGTTTTCCCATGTGATTGGGTAGACGTTGGTTTAAAGCCATCTTTTTCATCTCTTCAATAATTAAAAAGGCAGTCTTGGTCTCTGTCTGAACTGTTCGATAATCTGCTCAACTGAAATCAGAGCCGGTTTTGCACTGAAACGAGCTTAAACTTGGCTGCGTTTCAGAGGACAGACATTTTCTGATGAAACACTTGTAGGTGTCTTGCTGAAGTACATGCTAATGAAGTGAAATTTTAAACAAGTGGAGTGAGATGTTCCCCCAGAGTCACATTTACTAGAACTAGTAAACAAGATGAATTTTCAGATTTAGCACCTTGTCGGATGACTTCTGACAGATGCACTGTGTTTTCTCCCATGTAGACGGTGTCTCAGTGGCGTAAAGCCGGGTACCAGGACATGCCCGAGTATGAGAACTTCCGCCACTTGCTTCAGGCTCCTGTGGATGATGCCCAAGAGCTTCTGCACACTCGTTTCCCCATGCCACGCTACATCGACACAGAGCACGGTGGCAGTCAGGTAAACACAACTAAACGGGTTACACTTATTTACTGAGTTTAGATATAAAGTAATATTAAAGGTCAATTAATATTCACTGACTTGTATAATCTTAGTAAACTAAAGCAAAAAATCATGAGATGTTATGCAAAACAAAAGATTTCATGCGAATAATGGGATGGAAATGCGTTTGCCGATTAAATTCCTCTATGCGCATCAAAAAAGTCATTTGACTTTGCTCTATGGGATGGCATAATCTGACTAACCAGCGGGCTGATCTTATTGCAAAGCATCTGAAATGTTGTTATGGTCATCCTCTGTCTTACACAATTGCGTTCCCAAACAGCAGGCATCCATCTCAGAAAGTGATGAGCGCATTTATTGTGTTTCGTCTGCTCTCTCTGAGGCACAAGTCATTTATTATATACAGTCATGGCCAAAAATATCGGCACCCTTGCAATTCTGTCAGAAAATGCAACACTTCTCTCAGAACATTGTTTCAGTTGCAAATGTTTTGGTATTCACGTGCTTGCTGATTTGTTTGCACTGGAACAACACAAAAAAAGAACAGAGAAAAAAAGAACTCAAAAATGGACTGGACAAAATTATTGGCACCTTGTCAAGCATGTGATGCTCCTGTAATTGACTGTGTGAAAATTATTATTTTCAGTGGCTTCTCCTGCTTTTCTTAGTGATATTTATTGCCAATTTATCAGGAAGTGATGATTGTTTTTCTTTGGATGGTGCTTATTTGCAAATGTTTTATGCAATATTCCAGTTTTGTGCATAAGTTAAATTCGCAACTTTGGATGGAAACCCAGCTACAGATTGGTACATTTATTTATTTATTTTTTGGTGAAAAATAGCATAACTAATAAAGGTGAACAGTCAGTAATAAAATAAGAACAAATAAACAGATAAAGTACAAAAAAAAAAAAACTACAAATAAAGGTCTAACATTAGTTTTCAGGCAGAGGAATGTAATAACTAAGTGTAAAATAACATTGCATAGTGTTTACTGTATAAATTAAATATAGATCAACCTTTGTTAAAGCTGTGTTTTAGCCGGATACCAGAATGTCAGGCTAGCAATTTTGTGGCCCTGCATTGCACAGAATGTTCTTTATAGTGGAAAAATGTTCTTCACACTTTTTTAAAGAACTGCTCAATCAAAAGTTCTTTGGGAACCTGAAATGTAGGCAGTTATCTTCCAAGTTGCCCAGAAACAGAGCCTGATAAGTGACTGATTTGAAACACTATGTAGTCAGCAACTCTGCACTACTCCTATGAAACACATGAGAGACTCCAGTAAAATCTGAAATTAGAATGTTGCTAAGGAATAGATAAATGAAAGATAGTTTAATTGCATTGACATTGAATTACAATTACATCTGATATTGGTCAATACTTTTAGGTATTTAATTATACCACAAAAAACAGTCAAGGCTAAATTTTATATTTAATATTTTTGGACAATATTTGGCCAAGATACAAATATTTGAAAATCTAAATATTGAGAAAATTGCATTTAAATGATCAAAATGAAGTTCTTAGCAATGCATATTACTAAGCAAAAATGAAGTTTTGATATATTTCTGGTAGGAAATTTACAAAATATCTTAATGGTACATGATCTTTACTTGATTATCCTAATGATTTATGGCATAAAAGAAAAATATAAAAGTATAATTCTGACCCATTCGATGTATTGTTGGCTATTGCTATATACCATGCTACTTATGACTGGGTTTATAGTCCAGGGTCACATTAATCTTGACTTTTAGATGACATTACTCATCTCACTGGATTTGGATTGCCCTCTCAATGTCAGATTTGTCAGCACAATGTTTCTGCCTACTTTTTGACACTGGGAATGCACTCAGTGATGCCTTAAATTGCTGTCTAGGTAGGCAGCTCAGTGTCAGCTCAAGTTTTGGAAGAGAACTCTCTTAATTCTGGTAAAAATCACACCACCATGGTTGATTTATTTCTATTTTTGTTTTTTTAAATGGAATGGCAACAACAGTTGCAATATACAAAAGATATAAATTTTCAACAAACGGTTCAATTGATTAATTATAATAATAAAAAATCAAAAGCAATTCTTCTGCCAAGTAATTAGTTCTTTAGCCTGCCTGAGGTTTGTGGTTGCCAAGCAGCATAACAAATCAAAGATCATTCTGTGTTGCAGCCAACATTTAAGTGCACTTGCCTCTTGAATATGAATGTCAACTGATATGCGGTCACAGATGCGTGTGTTTTTAAAGAGGTCTCTTCTGCTCACCAAGCCTGCATTTATTTGATCTAAATTACAGCAAAAAATGTTGAAATATTTTTGCTATGTAAAATATTTGCTTTCTCTTTAAAATATATTTTAAAGTGTAATTTATTCCTGTGATTTCAAAGCTAATTTTTTAGCATCATTACTCTCACATGATCCTTCAGAAATATTCTAATATTTTGACTTGCTGCTCAAAAACATTTTCTATTATTATTATTATTATTATTATTATTATTATTATTATTACATTGAAAAAAAAAAATATTGATTTAAAAAAAAAAATTCAAAGTTCGAAAGAACAGCATTTATCTGAAATTGAAATCTTTTGTAACCTTATACATGTCTTTATCATCACTTTTGATCAATTTAAAGCATCCTTGCTAAATAAAAGTATTAATTTCTATCATCTCTTTCCCAAAAAATAAAATTATAATGACCCCCAAGCTTTTCAATGGTATAGTGTATAATGTTACAAAAGCTTTTTATTTTAGATAAAATGCTGATCTTTGGATCTTTCTATTCATTAAAGAATCCTGAATAAAAATGTACTCCCCTGTTTGTTTCTTGACCAGAAAATCGGCATATTAGAACAGTTTCTGAAGGATCATGTGACACTGAAGACTGGAGTAATGATGCTGAAAATTCAGCTTTGATCACAGGGATAAATTACATTTTAAAATATATTCAAATAGAAAAAAATATTTCCAAATTTTACTGTTTTTGCTGTACTTTGGATCAAATAATGCAGGCTTGGTGAGCAGAAGAGACTTCTTTAAAAACTTTTACTGTTTAAAAACTTTTGACTGGTAGTGTAGTTATAATTGGGGGGCAAAAAAAGATTTAATATTGAGAGCAAATTGCGACTTAGAACTACTGGCAGATTTATTTGTTGCATTTGCAATTCAAGGCTTAATGCACAGATATATTCTGACATGCATAGGCTTACAACCATGTAGGGTTTCACAGCCAGACCTATCCATTTTATAAAAAAAAAAAAAAATTGAGAGAGCCTTGTTGTTAAATGGCAAACGGCAGTTGTTTGAATCAATAATTTTGCATTAGTCAGAGCAAATATTTCTAAATTGCTTTCACAAAGCCACCTCCATTTTCTCAAGCCTTGATTAATGACGGCTCAAATGGAAGGTGCTACTTTGAAAACAGTTGTTTGGACAGCTCTTCAGGCAATTTCTACGCTCCAGCAACTCGCCCTCTGAGATTTTTAAACGGCGCTTGTGAATAAATGACTGTAATGGGTCATTGAGACTTGGCTGCCGTTCTGCATATTAATACACCATGTGAACTGTTTTTAGGGTCTGAGATTTATTTTCTCTCGCCCTCCAGGCTCGTTTCCTCCTCTCCAAAGTGAATCCTTCTCAGACTCACAACAACATGTATGCATGGGGTCAGGTAAGTGCCCGAATATCTCACCAACACAAGCACATAGCCTTTGTGAGGAATATTGATTAGTCTACTGTGACGAGCCGTTGTTATACAACTACATAAACACGTCTCGGCTTGTTCTAATATTGTTTTACCCACACCGCCGCTGATTGAATCACACTTCCTGTGTTTGTGTAGGAGTCTGGCGCACCCATTCTGACAGACGACGTGAGTCTTCAGGTGTTTATGGATCATCTGAAAAAGCTGGCAGTGTCCAGCGCTGCCTAAGAGCCGACGCTCATCAATCTTTTTCTCAGTAACAAACAGCCAGCAGGGTCACATTGGCACTGCCCTCAGTTTTCCCCATTTATATCATGCATATATTGAGCCTAGATCTATGAAAAGAGACTGAGTCAATCGTGAAGCGAAATGTCGTTCTTTACTCATTAATTATGACATGAATGGTAAACACTACATGGCGAGTATACATCAAGACAAGACATTTGTTACTGTTTCAATCAAAATAAACATATTTAGCTGTGTGAGTGAAGTAGCAACATAGTTTACACAAAAATGACAGTTCATTCCTTATGTACTCGCCCTCATGTTATTCCAAACCCAAGCAGTGCCAATGTTTTTTTGTTTTTTTTTTGGGTACCTGGACACAGACTTGAATTGTTTTAAGAATTATTATTTCAATATGATTTTCGGAAACCATATATTAGCTTTCTAGTCAGTATCCACAGTCTAGCATACATTTGCCTTCAAAATAAAAATGGCACGTGCATCAGTTACTATACTAGCCAAAACCAACACCGTTTTTTGTCGATTGCTTTTACACACTATTTTTGATGTAGTCTAAGATGTCTATTTGATTATAGGAGAGTTTACATTAAACATACTGTTAAAGGTCATTAATATTCATTCGTTAAAAGTAAACCTGTGTAATCGTAGTTAAATCAAGCAATAAGCCATGACATGCCATTACTGTTTAACGTTGACTGGTTTTGTGCACTATTTTAAATGCGCTAGATATGAATTATCTTAAAGGAGAAGTTCATTTCCAGAACAAAAATTTACAGATAATTTACTCACCCCCCTTGTCATCCAAGATGTTCATGTCATGTCGTAAAGAAATAGTTTTTTTGAGGAAAACATTTCAGGAATTTTCTCCATTATAGTGGACTTCTATGGTGCCCATGAGTTTGAACTTCTAAAATGCAGTTTAAATGCAGCTTCAAAGGACTCTAAATGATCCTAGATGAGGAAAAAGTGTCTTTTCTAGTGAAATAATCAGTTATTTAAAAGAAAATTGACAATTTATATACTTTTTAACCTCAAATGCCCCATCTTGTCTAGCTCATTTTCTTCTCCAACTTCAAAATCGTCCTAAATCACTGCAGAAGTACCGACCAAGTGTTTACAAAGTCAACATGCAAAGAAGATCAAACTTCTGAAAAAAAAAAAGACAACGGTGATGTAGGACGATTTTGAAGTTTTAGGAGAAAATGAGCTATCTTGAACCGGAATACACAGAGTACACACAGAGACAAGCATTTGAGGTTAAAAGGCATATAAATTGTAATTTACTTTTAGAACACAATCGTTTCGCTAAGTAAGACCCTTCTTCCTCGGCTGGGATCGTTTAGAGCCCTTTGAAGCTCCATTTAAACTGCATTTTGGAAGTTCAAACTCGCGGGCGCCATAGAAGTCCACTATTTGGAGAGCAATCCAGAAATGTTTTCCTCCAAAAACAACATTTCTTTATGACTGAAGAAAGACAGACATGGATCTTGGATGACAAAGGGGTGAGTACAGATAATTTACATTTTTGTTCTGGAAGTGAACTTCTCCTTTAAATGTCCTTGTGCAAAGCTTACTGCTTCAGAAAACCAGAAATGTAGTGCAAACGTCATATCGATTTCTTTTATTGTGCTTTTTTCTTGTGGCAAAAACCACAAGTTTTCAAAAGCTATTACTTTGTGTTTTATGGGGGGGGGGGAAAGCCAGCATATGGGTTTGGAATAACATGAGGTTGAGTAACTGACTGAACATTCGTTTTTGGCTAAACTGTTCCTTCCAATTTGATGTTTACGCGTATAATGCTCTGTGATGAGACCTCATGTTGAACGGAGGAAAGAAACTAGCTGGTTTAAGCACACCTGCAGCAGATACTTTTGTTTGCGTAGTTGAGGAAGGTGAAAGCAGTGCCAATGTAGCCAATTAAGCATGAGAGCTGGAACGCCGCCTCTAGCCAACAGCGCAGAACAATGGCTTATTTTTAGACCCTGTGTGCGTCTCTCGGCTCGTTGCCGTTGATGGCTTGTGTTTGAGAGCGGGGTTGAATGCCCCATTCTGAAAACACAGACTTGCGGAATTTGTAAGCTGCCTTTCTGTCTGTAGCTCTGATATTTATGAGCCATTTCTAGCAGTATTGTATGTTTTGTTTCTAATAAAACTGGCTTCGTGATCCCAGCTGGCCTGCGGTATTCAGATTCTGGAAACTGAAAACCATTCTTTCTGTCACTCTTGCCTTTCAAGTCAGCATCCTGCGAGTCTCAAAGGACATGGAAACTGTCTGTGTGTTGTTAAAAGAAGTTGAAAACACTGTCGTTTTCTCACTCTCATGTAATTGCAAACTGCATGACTTACTTTCTTCTGTGAGACACAGAGGTTTTGTATCATCTTTTCCATACAGGCTTTGATCGACACAAGGGTCGAAATATTCCGTCAACAGAGCGCAACTATTGCGTGTTCCACAAGTGAGAGTTTGGGCTGCTTTGTAAAATAATTCATTGCATTATGGCCCAACACAAAGATTCAGGCGTTCCTTTAAAAAGAATTACTCTGCTTACACCATTTCTGTGGTTGTTTTCACTGGTGGCCACACGGGAGCAGCAATTAACTAAGAGAGCACCAGTTCAACTGTGATTATAGGAGAAGTCAAGCTTTGCTGTATGTAAATGATTAAACTCTCACAGCAGTCGATCGAGATATTTCATATACAAGTTTTATAGAAAGGCAATTACAGATTCATGCCTTAAGTATTCATTATTTCAGACCGTACCATGTTATTCGCAGTTAAATTTCTCATCAGTCTCCCTATCCATACTTTTATGGATCATCCTGTCAAACAGGCATGCCTGGGTTTTCATGCTTTTTAAATTAATAAATTCAACACTTCATTAGGCCTATATGAAAAGGATATTACATTCACCCCCTGAGTACAATGTAATTTATCATCTATATTCTGATTCTATAATGGATGCTGAAACACTTTTCACATTGATTTCAGCTCACTGGCTGTGAAAGCCTGTAAATGCACCTGTAAATTCCTCCTATAGCCATTGATTTTTTTTTTCTTCATGTATGCCATCTGTTATTTTTTTACATTTGCCTCACAGTCTACACATTTTAAAATTGAATCAAAAATACCATTACAAATGGAAGAACTGTGAACATGCATTACATGTTGATTTGGAGATGAGCACTTGGTTAGCATGATTTTTCTGGTCTCTTATTGCAATTGCAACACAAATCAATGTGTACAGTGCCTTGCGAAAGTATTCATACTCCATTTTTTTTTTCACATTTTCTTATGTTGCTGCCTTCTGTTAAACTGCTTTAAATAACATTTTCTTCCACATCAGTCTCCTTACACCATAATGGCAAAGCACAAAACTGGGTTTTTAGCATCTTTACAAATTCATTAAAAATAAAAAACTTAAATGAGTCCATTGCATATGTATTCATACCCTTATCTGGGACAGTTAAAATTTATCTCAGGAGCATTCATATTGCTTGTAAATGTTACTACACTTCGAGTGAAGTTAACCTGTGGCAAATTTAATTGAATGGGTATAATTTGGAAAGACACACACCTAATAAAATATGTAACAGCTGAAAATGCATATCAGAGCAAAACCCAAGCCCTGAGGTAAAAAAAAAAAAAAAAAAAAAAAAAACCTGTAGAGCTCAATAACAGGATTGCATCAAGCCACACATCTAGGGGAGAGTTCATAAAAAAATTCTGCTGCATTTGAAGGTTCACAGAAGCATGACTCTTCCTAGAGCTGAGATATTGATTAGTCTTGGTTAGACTGGGGACCAAGAACCTGATGGTCACTCTATTGTGAGCTCCGTGATCAAATGTGAAGATAGGAGAGACCTACAGAAGGACAAACATCACTGCAACACACCACCAATTTGGGCTTTCATGGTGGTGTGGCAAGACTCAGTCCTCAGTGAAGACACATGAAAACAGTTTCCTAAAGGACTCTCAGACTGTGAGAAACTAAATTCTGTCGTCTGATGGACACCAGGCACTGCTCATCACCTGCAGAGTACCATCCCAAAATTAAAGTGTGCTGGTAATAGCCTCATGCTGTGGAGCTGTTTTTCAACGCAGGGAGGGACTGAAGGACTCGTCAGACTAGAAGGAAAGCTCAACAATGCTAAATATAGAGATAGCCTTAAAGAAAACCTACTACAGAGCATTCAGAACCGCAGACTGGGCAGAAGGTTGACCTTCCAAAAGGACAATGACCCTAAGCACACAGCAAGAGTGGTTTATAGACAACTCTGTGAAGGTCCTTGAGTGTCCCAACCACAGCCTGGGCTTGAACGCAATTAAGCATTTCTGGAGAAACCTGAAAATGTGCGTCTGTCCCCATCCAAGCTGACAGAGCTTGAGATGTGAGAAGGTGAGAAGAATGGCAGATAATTGCCAAATGAAGATGTGCAAAGCTTGTCGCATCATACCAAAAAGATTTGAAGCTGTGAAGTTGCTTCAGGTAAGAACTGAGTTAAGGGTATGAATACATACGCAATGTACTTATTTCAGGTTTTTTTTATTATTACTAAATATCTGAAGTTGTGACACTTCAGTTTTTGCTTTCATTATGGTGTATGGAGTGTAAACCGATGTGGGGAAAAAAAGTAATTTAAATCAGCCTAACATAAGGTAGAAGCATAAATCATGGGAAAAAAGGAAGGGGACTACAACTTTACATACACTGCAGAATGCAAGCAACAAGGCATACTGTCAAAGAAAATATTCCCAAACTGTATTACTACGGTTCCATAACAATCTAATTTAATCTTAGAAAACAATCTTTTACTTAGGATCGTTGCCAAGAGGCAGAAAAGTATTAAATCTCAAGCTTGTTAAGACAAATTAAAACACATGTCTATATCAAAACCACATCTGGAGTGTTGTTAAACCCAGCGTCTTCTAACATCCTCAAGAGAAACTCTTACCAGAAAGTCTCCATTAATTATTGAATGAAATCTGCTGCATTTTGGTGCAAAACATGCACTTTAATTATGCATTAGGATTTGATAAGCAATTTCTCCATGGCACACTGGAAGAAATTCAATGCTACAGATTTTGGGTCAATGTGTTTCACTTTTCCAATTCATTAGCCGTGATGGATCCAGCTAATTAACCCACACGGTGCTGGCCTCTCACAGATGGGTGGAAATTCACTCATTACGGCAAATGAAGGTACGGCCTTGCTGATTGAAATTCTCAAAATACCTCTCCCTAGATGGAGTACGTCTGGTGAATTAACAGACTCACCGCGGCCTCGTTCAGGCACAAACCTCACGTCATGTCTGTCACGAGCACTGGATTGAAATACCTGCCTGCGTGAATCATCTCAGATTTTTTTCAGCAGTTTTGTCTTCAGATAATATAATCAGCTTTTTCAAACAGTTTTTAAAAAGGCAGCTATTTTGTCCTTGTAATCAGGCAGCTGTTTGTCTTTTTTTTTCAAGCAGGTTGCTATAGAATCTGTATTGAATAGGCTGTACACAAGAGGATGAGGGAATAGTATATCTGTGACGCCATCAGTACTGTAATGTCACAAAAGAGAGTAACAGAGAGTACTTATGCATTACAAATGAATTCAGAGGACATTCTGAACCGCGCAAGCGACACACCGCCAAGGATAAAGTGCTTTCTGAGGAATTACTTGTTGCTTTTTTAGAGCATCACTGCCATTTGCCAAGTGAACCTGTGAGATTTAAGGTAAAGAAAATTATCTATCTATCTATCTATCTATCTATCTATCTATCTCACATTTCCTTAAAGGAGGCAAGGGAGGCAGTGCAGATGAGAAAAAAATTGAGAGGCAATGCTTCCATCACGATATGACTGGTTATGCGATAAATTCCACCTCTTGTGTTCACGAATCAGTCTGAATGGACAATATAATGGCATTAATGGGAAGACAAATTTTAAAAAGTAAGTAAACAACTCGCACACTTCGATATAACCACTTTGTTATGTCAAAATAAGACTTCAAATGGCCTGAAAACATGATTTGTGGGCATTTTTAGTAAGTAATCAGCTTGATGAAACAGTAAATCTCCATGTCTGTGACTAATATTTTCTGAGCTTTATGACTGATGATACAAGAAATTCCTAAATAGTTAAAAGTTAACTATTAAAAAGAATAGCTAAACATACGTTCACAAATAAAATATATTAAATTGTTACTGCCTTGAGTTATTATTTTGGACTAAATGTAAAAGGCTTAAAAACACTTTGACACTTGATAAGAAAAAGATTCATACTTGGCTTTAATAAATAGAATATTTATTACATTGTTAATGTGAAAATATAAAATAGAATTTTTGTATTCTCAGAATTCTGTTTTTTTTTCCCCCTTAGAATTCCAATTTACATTTCACAATTCTGCCTTTTTCTCAGAACTCCGAGTTCACATCTTACAATTCTGACTTTTTTTTTTACTGTTTATAATATACAACTGACTCTTTTTCTCAGAATTCTGAGTTTACAACTCACAATTTACTTTTTTTCTCAAAATTTCAAGTTTACATCTCACAATTCTGACTTTTTCCTCAGAATTCCGAGTTTACAACTCACAATTTACTTTTTTCTCAAAATTTCAAGTTTACATCTTGCAATTCTGACTTTTTTTCTAAAAATTTTAAGTTTACATCTCGCAATTCTTGACTTTTTTCAGAATTCTGAATTTGCATCTCACAATTCTGACTTTTTTTCTTTAGAATTCTGAGTTTACATCTCACATTCCTGACTTTTTTTCCCCAGAAATCCAAATTTGCATCTCACAATTCTGTTTTCACCACAGAATTAACATTTTAGTTATCTTTTTGTCTCACAATTGCAAGGCTTTCTTCTCGCAAATGCGAAATATTATCTAAAATAATATATATAGCTTATCTTGCAATTCTAGGTTTCTATATTTAACTATGTATCTAGCTCGCAAAACAGGACAAGTTAGCCTACTTGGTGTAAACCAACAGTAAGTATGCTAGTAAGCACAAACCAATTAGCAAATTTACCATAAATGCCTCAGATGTTCCCTTTTACTCAAAGCAGAAGCCTTAATGATTTTTTATCAACATTTATATAGTCCTTTAAGAGTTTAAATCAAATCTGCTAAGTGTTCTTTCAAAGTGCTGGAATGTGTTAGCCGAATGTTTTTAATTACAGGTATTTAATGTGATAAAAGCAGTCCATATTCGGCAACAAATGTATGGTAATGAATTGCGGCTCATGTTACCATGGCAACCCTGCATCCCAGGTTATTTTTCCGCCATATAATTATCTGAGAGAATTTAATCCGGCATTGACAGCCAAGACTTTACGTTCATACTGTCACTTCGAGGACAACAGAGACGACAAGTTAAATTTATATTCAAATACTGTTTGTCGTCAGAGAGTTACACACAATTAACTGAGCAATTGCTGGCATAGTCGCCTATTCGCCTGTGAAAATGGTTCAGCTTTACGTGACCACGACCACATTATTACATGACAGCTTTATGATAAGGGTATTATAACAAAACCTTCACAGAAAAGCATCAATGCAAGAAAAAAAGTATTATGTTAATGACATTATCACAGTGCATGCAATATGAGGCTGTCATATTGCATATTTGCCATTTCAATTCGTAGCTTCTGACACATTTTTTAAATACAAAGTTACTGATTTTTTCACTATGGTAATTTTAGTAAGAGAATTAAACTAAATTAAGATATTATCCTCTGAACTATGAGGAACAATATTGTGCTGAGAATCTTAAATAAGATGGCAACTGTGTTCAGTAAGATGAATTATGAAGGGTTAAATAGAATTGCATTATTATGTAGAGAAGCCATTGCTGTACAGTTATAGTTGCCCTTTAATAGCGGACACATATGTAATTTCATTTTTGCAGTATGTTTCTTTGTCCCATTATGCCAAGTAACTAAACGGGCATTAATTTGAGTACACCGCATTTGCTTTGGTCTACTGCACATCCGTAATTCTCATAAATCTCAGAACACAATCTTAGAGGAAGGTCTATTCATTTAGGGCAAGTCCCAGATGTCCAGAGACAAGCATTCCAGTGAATCAGCATGATTTCTCTGATACACCGTGCTGTGGTCTCAGTGATCTCATTCCGGGACGTTGCTGATGGATCACTCTCCTGTGCAGTTCTATTTCAGTCAGACATATCTATGGAAGCTTGTTTTCTTCTCAGAATTTTGAGTTCATATTTTGCAATTCTGACCTTTTCTCAGAATTCAGTTTACAATTTGCAATTCTGACTTATTTTACATTTCAAATTGACTTTTTTTTTCTCAGAATTTTAAATTTAAATTTTGCATTTCTGCCTTTTATTTTAGTTTACATTTTGCAATTCCGTTCTTGTCAGTATTTTGAGTTTACATCTCACAATTCTTACTTTTTTTTTCTCAGAATTCCATTTAACATCTCATAATTCTGCCTTTTATCTCAGAATTCAGTTTACATCTCGCAATTCTGACTTTTTTTCCCTCAGAATTATAGTTTACATCTTGGAATTCTGACTTTTTTTCAGAATTCTGACTTTACATCTCACAATTCTGACTTTTTTTCCCTCAGAATTCCAGTTTACATCTTGGAATTCTGACTTTTTTCCTCATAATTCCAAGTTTACATCTCGCAATTCTGACTTTTTCCTCATAATTCCAAGTTTATATCTCGCAATTCTGATGTTTTTTTTTTTATCAGAATTCCGAGTTTACATCTCACAATTCTGACTTTTTTTTTCACCCAGAATTACAATTTACATCTTGGAATACTGACTTTTTTCTCTGAATTCCAAGTTTACAATCTTTCTCAGTTTGCAGTTTCTCCGAATTTACAGTTTACATCTCACAATTCTGACTATTTTCCCTCAGAATTCCAAGTTAACATCTCCCAATTCTGACTTTTTCTTTCACCCAGAATTACATTTTACATCTTGGAATACTGACTTTTTTCTCAGAATTCCAAGTTTACAATCTTTCTCAGTTTACAATTTCTCAGAATTTACAGTTTACATCTCACAATTCTGACTATTTTCCCTCAGAATTCCAAGTTAACATCTCACAATTCTGACTTTTTCTTTCACCCAGAATTACATTTTACATCTTGGAATACTGTCTTTTTTCTCAGAATTCCAAGTTTACAATCTTTCTCAGTTTACAATTTCTCAGAATTTACAGTGTTTACTTCTCACAATTCTGACTATTTTTCCCTCAGAATTCCAAGTTTACATCTCACAATTCTGACTTTTTTTTCACCCAGAATTACATTTCACATCTTGGAATACTGACTTTTTTCTCCGAATTCCAAGTTTACAATCTTTCTCAGTTTGCAATTTCTCAGAATGTACAGAGTTTACTTCTCACAATTCGGACTATTTTTCCCTCAGAATTTCAAGTTTACATCTCAGAATTCTGACTTTTTTTTCTCAAAATTCCATTTCATCTTGCAATTATTACCACAATTGCAAAATATCTTCTCACAGTTCAGATTTTTTTTTTTTTTTTTTAGAACTGTGAGTTTATATCTTGCAGTTCTGATTTTATATATTTTACATTTCTGATAAAAAGAGAAGAAAATCAGAACTGTTAAATATAAAATCAGAATGGCAAAAAAAAAAAAAAAAAAAATTGTTGCAATTGCACTTTTTATGGCATGGAAACAAGCTTCCATACATATGTATCTGTACTTCTCTGAATAAGCTATTACTTCGCAAATGTTAAAAAAGTATGTTTTGTATAGTATAAAGGAAATCTGGATTTGTCCTTCTAGAAGCTTTAGAAGAGATCTCAACAATGTCTCAAACTCTAAAATTTACACTTCACATACATTTTATAGCTCTATAGTGTTACTGTGTAACAAATTGCTTCATTTGTCTACTTCAGTTAATAAATGAGAACAATTTTTATATTTATAAATGTATCCATTCATTTTTTAGTAATAAGAACTTCTTTAATAATTAAAACATAAAATACATGTTAAATTAGCAGACCTATGAAAGGGAATGCAACAATTTTTCATCTGGGAATTCATCTTATTTGAGTTACGCTGATTTTCCTCTCGTGGCAGCTTGAAATGTGGCTAAATTTAGTTCAATATTTTTTGATTAGCCACCAGGCACTAATTTGTCATATCTACATCAACACTCACACAACCTGCAATAATAGCCTGGATATAATGCTGTGTATTTGTCAAGTGTATATGTGTGTGAGTGTGTGTGTGCTGTTAATTATTTATGTTGCCATATGGAGCGCTGCTAGCTAAAAGTGTTTTTCATCTTGTTTATCTATATCTGTACCTGCGGTGGTGATTACTTTGACTGAACAGCAAATAATCTCCTAATATAAAGACGACGCCTGCGGGGGATTGATTTAAGGGCTGCAACAATAAGGAACTACATTCAATAAAGATGCTGCCTACCATGATTTTGAAGTATGTGAAGGTCCTACTTTATCAAGACCCTTTCAAACAAAACCCCTGGACTGCGTTCAGAATGCAATACTACCATTTTGCTTACTGCACATTATAAACTGCCTACTATTTTTCAATATGTGAAATAGTAGGCTATGCAGCAGACAGCAGATTGCTAAAATTGTGGACACATGACCTTGTGTAGCATGTATAATTAATCAGATATAAATAGTTTAGCATTTAAATGCAATTTTATGCAAAAAGTGTTTTTTTGACGTGATATTCAAGCCTTGTATTTAGCATATTTTATAAGATGATTGCAGTTATTTTTGGAGAGCTCTTTAAGGCAAGACTATGGAAGCCCAGTAATTGTTACTTTTTATCTGAGAATTGTGTGACACAAATTTGCAATTGTGAGTTATAAAGTTAGAACTGTGGGATATAAACTCACAACTCTGAGAAATGAAGTTAGAATTGTGTGATGTTAACTTGCAATTGCGAGTTATAAAGTAAGAATTGTGATTTTCTCATAATTGCGAGACATAAGCTCACAATTCTTAGAAATCTGCACAATTTTGAGAATTAAAGTCAGAATTGCAAGATACAAACTCAAACTTTTCTGTAAAATAAACAATTCTGATAAAAATCTGAATTGTGAGATATAAAATACAAACTTGTCTTTGCAAGAGAAGTCAGAATTTGTTTCACGTCTGACTATTTCTCACGACTTTATAATTGCAATTGGAATCGCAATTGGAAGTTTATCACACGTAATTCTGAGAAAGAAGTCAGAATTGTGTTTATATTTCGCAATTCTGACATTATAACTCACAATTACAAGTTTATATCTCACAATTCTGACTTAATTTCTTAAAATTGAGAGTTTATCTTGCAATTCTGACTTTATAACTCGCATTTGTGAGTTTATATCATGAAATTTAAAAAAAGTCTGAATTGCAAGAAAAAAGTCAGTTGTGAGATATTAAGAGTTTTGCTATTCTGAGTTTATTTCTCGTAATTTGTGAGTTTATATCACACGATTCTGACTTTATAACTCGTAATTCTGAGAAAAAAGTGAATCGTGAGTTTATATCTCGCAATTCTGACTTAATTTCTCAAATTATCTTGCAGTTCTGACTTTATAACTTGCAGTTGTGAGGTTATGTCATGCAATTCTGAGAAAAAACAAATTGTGAAAATTGCGGGAAAAAAAGTCGTAATTGTGAGATACAAACATGAATTTGCGAGAAAGGTTGTCAGAATTTTTGCAATTCTGACTTTCTCGCAATTGTGACTTTATAAATGACTTTTAATTCTGACTTTATAAGTCACAATTGCACATTTATATCTCAATTATATAGAGTTAATTTCTTAAAATTGCAAGTTTATATCTCACAATTCTGACTTTATAACTTGCAACTGTGACTTTATATTGTACAATTCTGAGAAAAAAAGATTCTGACTTTATAACTCGCAATTGCAAACTCCTGTGTAAAATCCTTCAGAATATAGATAGGAATAAAACTGTAACGGTGCTGCTGTAAGTGCTGTTTAAGTGGAAAGCTGGCTCAGTGCAGGAGAAAAAAAAAACTATTCTGAGGAAACACTAATTGTAATTGAAATGTACAGACACAAATATAGATAGAGTGCAATAAAATGTATTTTGGAGGTTTTCTTTTCACTAGACTGAAGAAAAGAAGGAAATGAAGAAAGGAAAAAAGTAAAAAAGTAGTGTCTTGCCTTGAAACATTAAACACATTTGTATTTCCCTCATCTCTTCAGAGATGTTTTTATATAGAGCAATCGATCACATGGCATTGAACTACTTTTGAGCTTTATGTGGAGAGCCCATAAAGCAAAGATGGAGGCATCTAGGTTTGCATAGTTTTGGGGCTTTAAGAGCCAATGGCTATAGAAACATTTGCATTCGGTGCACAGCATACTGGAGGAATAGAATAAAAGAGCTTCCAAACATGCCATGCACACACAACTTATTCTGGATGTGCCTGTCAGTCTCTATCACGCGCTGTCACTAAAGCAGGTGATTAGTCAGAATTGCTTTTCCACACTGAGAGCTTTTTAAATGCATAGAGAACGGTCACATTTTTAAAGGTCAGCGGCAGCTGGTGCTTCAGTATGACGATCAGAGGAAAGGATTTGTCATTGAGGGAAAAAAGTTAATCTTCCACATTGCTTGCTTTTTGAGTGCATATTGGGCTGTCAAAAATCAAATGGCTTTCTAATGAGTTCCTTTTTATTGAGACGTAGAAATCGGATTGTTACGACCCAAATGGGACACAACGACAGAAGATTAAAGAAAACAAAAAAATTCTCAGATGTTATAAATCATGACACCAACTGAGTAGTGAAACAGACCGCAATAAATAAATAAATAAATATCAAAAGAATAAAAACAAATCAGAAGAAGCGAACATACACAAAGTGGTAAAATTGTATTAATGCAGAGAGGAGAAAACCATAAATTAGAAGAAGGCAGGAAAAGGGGTGTGTCAAAAAGGAACTGGGTATTCACAACCAAACAACACTTACTATTACCACTCAAACTGATCTGGAGTCAGGGCTGCATTTACCAGAAACAATTCAAATGTTTTTTTTTTTTGTTTTTTTTTTTAAATGAGTAATTTTATACACATGAAACTGATCTAAAGTGACAGCAAAGGCATTTATAATATCACACAATTTCTATTTCAAATAAATGCTGTTATTTTAAACACATTAGATTGATTTCTGAAGGATCATGTGACACTTGAAGACTGGAGTAATGATGTTGAAAATTCAGGTTTGCATCACAGGAATAAATTACATTTTAAAATATACTCAAATAGAAAAGAGTTATTTAAAATGTGAATAATATTTCACAATATTGCTGTTTACAGTATATTGCTGTTTACAAAAATTTACAGTATTTTTGATTAAATACATGCAGTCTTGGTGAGCATAAAAGACTTAAAAATAAAGTCTTACCAACAAAAACAGTAGTGTACCTTGAAATATAAATAACTGCTATATTTAAATAAATGTTCTGGGTACTAAATAGCATGCTGGTGATAACCAGAATAACTTAATAACATAACACAGCGAAAAAAAGATGATTTAAGAACACAAGTAAAATTGACATCTATGGGGCGGGACATTTCTATGGAAGTCTGTTTCCGCCACTGAAAAAAAAAAAGCTTTTTATCTCACAATTCTGAAATTTTTGTTAAAATCGAATCACAATTATTTTTTACCTCAGAATTGTGAGATATAAACTTGCAACTGTGAGTTATAAAGTCAGAATTGCAAGATGATAGCTCAACAATTCTGACTTTTTTCTCAGATTTGTGTAATATAATCTGTTGAGAGTTGAGAGAAATAAAGTTTTTTCCTCAGAATTGTAAGATTTAAACTCTTTTTCTGAGAAAAACATTTCTGAGAAAAGTCATAATTGTGAGTTTATTAGTTATTTATCAATTCTGACTTACTTCTCACAGTTCTAAATTGAATTGTAAATTGTGATTTAAACTCAACAATTCTGACTTTTTCCTCAGAATTACACGATATAAACTCACAATTGTGAGAAAAAGTCAGAATTGCAAGATATACACACACTTCTGACTTTTTTTCCTCAGAATTGCGTGATATAAATAATTGAGAGAAATAAAGTCTGAATTGTGAGATAACAACCTGCAATTGCGACTTTTTTTCCTCAGTTGTGAGAAATAAACTGACTTTTATTTTGCACAATTCTGACTTTATAACTAGCAATTGTGAGTTTATATCAGGCAATTTTGAGAAAAAAAAAGTCAGATTTCTGAGACAAAAAGTCGCAATTACCTTTTTTATTTTTTTTTCAGTGGCAGAAACAGAATGATTTAGAAGGATCATGTGACACTGAAGACTACAGTAATGAGGCTGAAAATTCAGCTTTGCAACACATAAATAAATTAAATTTTAAAATGTATTAAAATAGAAAACAGTACTTTAAAATTGTAATAATATTTCATAATTTTGCTGTTTTTACAGTATTTCTGATTAAATAAATGCAGCCTTGGTGAGCATAAAAGTCTCAAAAATAAAGACTTACAACCCCAAATTTTTGAACAGTAGTGTACCTTGAAATATACATAATGTTATATTTAAATTAATGTTCTGAGTACTAAATGGCATGCTAGTGATAACCATAACTTAAATTTGTACTACAAACAACAAAACAAAAAAAAAAAACTTTTTATCTCACAATACTGACCTTTTTCCTCAGAATTGTAGTCAGAATTGCAAGATAAAAACATTAACTCGCAATTCTGCCTTTTTGTTAGAATTGTGAGATATAAACTCACATTTCTGAGAAAAAGTAACAACTGTGAGATATACTCAATTCTGAGAAAAAAGTCAGAATTCTGAGTTTATATCTCGCAATTCTGACTTTATTTCTCAGAAAGTCACATTTGACTTTTATTTCTCACAATTCTAAACATTTTTTCTAAGAATTGGGAAATATAAACTCGCAATTAGGAGAAAAAAAGTCAGAATTGCAAGATATGAACTCACAATTTTGACTTTTTTTCTCAGAGCAAGATATAAACTCACAATTGAGAGAAATAAAAAAGTCGCAATTACCTTTTCTATTTTTCATTCGGTGGCAGAAACGGGCTTGCACTGTTTGTATATTTGTGAATTTCCTTTGTACAAAAATATGTGTTATCCGATCTTTAAAGTAAAAATCATCCTTTTTGTGGCGGAACTACTGTTCTAGGTGGTTATGAATTCATTTAGGGGCTTTAGTGGCATGACGGGCATTAAAAAAATTGGATACATCTTTAGACAGAAAAGGTTAGTAACTGATTTTATCACACTAGTTTCATGTTAGCATGACAAAAGTCTCTTCCAGTGCAATGTTTCAACTTACACTACAATTGCAAAATTATTGCTTGTTTGTAACAAAATTAAATACAAGTCTGAATCATCTTGTTTTATATTCAACATGCCACAAGCTTTGTTTTGAGCCCAAAACATTCCTAAAAAATATGCACAAAAAATAATAACCGTTAAAAAAATAGTAATTTAAAGCAGTGTTAGCTTTATACTAAATGGCTACACTGGCTGTTTTTAAATGACAGCACACGTGAAGGCCTCTCGGCAGGTTTTTCTGACATTAGACTGAGTTAATGATGTGTGAACTGTCAGTGATTGTGCCCTGTAGTCCAGCAGCGCTGCTCTCTCACCATCCTTTAACAGTAGTAGGTCATTTTAATCACAAGATGTGGCGCTCGACTAACAGCCTCACATTTCACACCCCACACAGGAGTACGCTTAGACAGCTTTATATAGACTCACAGTCTGCCAGTGCGCTCTAACACCCAGCACAGCGCTGAACAGTTGTGTTTTTTGACTTAAACACACACCATACTCTAAAAATAGAGCTTGACTTTGCTTTTCTATAATGTGCATATGCGTTTACACTCGGCTGGTGGAATAGCGGTGAATTAGTGGTCTTTTTGAAGTAATATCTTAATGGTTTCGGTTGGGTAATGATGGTGTGGCGTGGTGTGTTTGGCTCTGCTGAAGCTAAATGACTCTGATGTCTCCTCTTCGTTAGGGCTGTGCAATATGGACAAAATAATCATATTGCGATTTTTTGAATGAATATTGCGATTGCGATTTTATTTGCAATATTGGCAATTGTTTTTGCTTTTTCAAACATGCTACATACATTCTAAATGTATTCAGTGCACAAGAAGTGCATAATAAAACTTTTCACAATGAAATAACATAGTATTAATAGTTTAATAAACAAAACTGTAGTAAAATTGTCTTTAAAACAGACTAACTAAACTAAAATAATATAATAAATTAAGATTAACTAAACTAAATTCCAGTCATAATAAATAAACCTCAAAACTTTTTTTCAGTGCACACACTTCACAATGAAATAACATACTGTACAGTAGTACTAACTGCTTGATAAACAAAACTGTAATAAATTGTCTTAAAAACAGACATGAAATAAATTAAGATTAACTAACCTCAACTCCAGTCATAACAATAAATAAAAACTAACATAAATCAAAACCAAAAAACAGATTGCTCTCTTAAAGGTTTTTTGCAAGAAAAAACAGCATGTCCACCATTTCTGGTTTTAAACTTCGTTGTGCATGGAGTGAGCTCTGATTGGTTAACATCTTAAAAACGTGCACAAGAATGTATTCTTAATAAACATATAAATAAATTAAAAGATAAAATTGCAGCCTTATGCGATTTAGAAATTGCATGTGCTTAAATCGCGATTTTTTTTGCGATTGCGATTAATTGCACAGCCCTACTCTTCGTGTTGACGATTACTAGTCATTTTAGCTCACTTCCATTTTCAGCTCTAACTACCTGGGACAAGGTGGATTTTTTTTAATGAAAACATGTTTATTATTTTGCATTAAATTACGCATTGTCAACTACTCTCTAAAAAAATGCTGGATTATAAACAGCCCAGCGCTGAGTGAAATATGGATAAACACAGCAATTGGGTTGTTTAGATCCAGCATTTGGGTTGAATGTTTAACCCAACCTTCTGGTTAGTTTTATTTAACTCAACTATTGTTTAAAAATTACTATATGGCTGGTTAAAAATGAACTCAAAATAGCTTGAAAATTAAAAATCAGAGACATAATTATTAGAGGCATCAGCAATAATCATGAGATGAACATATTTATAAGCCATTTTAAAAAAAAATGTAATATTGAATTATTATTTATTTAACTTTTTAATAAATGTTCATTTATTGAATATATTAATGCATTAATTTCCAACTTATTTTGGGTTCATTTTAAGCAAGAAATATAGTAATTTTTAAGCAATAGCTGACTTAAACATGTAACCCAACAGCTGGGATGTTTTTTACGCAGCAGAACTAAAACTATTAAAAATCACTTTTATTAATTGAAATAAAGTTAAAATAAATATAAATATTAGATGAAAAAATGTAAAGAAAGCAAATCTGACATAACTGTTAAAGTATTAAAATAAACTCAAATAAAAATAAATGAATATTTCTGCTTATTCTTTTTTTAAATGCCATTACCACAGTTTTGACCAACATCAATAAAAAAATGACATAAAATCTGAAAATGTACCCAAATCTCAATGAATGAGATTTAAGTGTTTATTAATATTTGACATTAGCTAATTTCAAATATTAATTTTTATCTAAGGTTTTAGAAATTATGTTTTGTGCTTTTTGTAATTTTTATTACACTACCAGTCAAAAGTATTTGAACAGTAAGATTTTTTTCTTCTCACTGAGCCTTTTTTTTGTTTAATTCACCCAAAGTACAGGAAAAAACAGTACAATTTTAAAATATTTTTACTGTTTAAAATAATTATTTAAATATATTTTAAAAAATGTAATTTATTCTTGTGATTTCAAAGCTGAATTTTTAGCATCATTACTCCAGTCACATGATCCTTCAGAAATCAGTTTAATATTCTGATTTGCTGCTCAAAATTTATTACTATTATTATTATTATTATTATTATTATTATGTTGAAAACAGCTGAGTAGAATTAGAAAGTTCTGGAACAGAAATCTTTTGTAATATAATGACTTTTCAAAATTTTCAAAACTCATTTTGAAAATTTACCCCATATAATGTGACAACAACCCCTTTATACAGTCAATGAACTATAACTGAACAGTTTATAATAGTGCACATTACAGGTTTTTATTATGGAGAAAACATCTTTTTATAGTACAGCTTCAAGGTATGAAACTGACTCTAAAAAATAACCTCTCTACAAAAATTCAATATATTAAAAAATGTGAAAGCAAACAGCCCCAGTCTGCACTCTTTTAAATGAAAGGAAGTTTTTATGTTGCTGTTGAAAGGTGTGTTTTTGTAGTGCACAAGCATGAAGGAAACTATGAAGCTCGTGCAGCTCTGAAGTCTTTCCGCAAACCACAAATTAATCAACGCTGCATTAATCTGCGCTCCCAGCGCTCGGTGTTACAGTCGCTACTCGTGATGAGGTTTTACTCCTTCCTCTTGGAAGGAAGCCAGAGAAAGAAATGTGTCCTTCCTCTAACTGGCAGCAGCAGCTTGCTGTGAGAGCTGCAAGAGGAATTTTACATAACATGCCAATCAGATTGGGGGAATATGAAGTTTCCTTTGGGCAAATATGACAGACTCGCTCCTGTCTCTGCTATAAGAGATGGGCAGGACAATGGTGTCACTTCCTTTAATTTCGGAACATTTTGCAGCAGGAACATCAATCACTTGGGACTCAATGACACATAGTGCTGGAATTCTCAGCGTTTGATCTGTCCATAATCCTTCCCAACAGGCAGCAGAAAGGCTCTACGGAGTCTGTGCGCTGAGAGCTAATGCATTATTCATGACATTGCCCTTAAAGCGGGAGAAATGAATAGAGCATGACATGAAGTTTACACTAAAGGTTGAAGTTAATTTGTTTTGTGGTGTCCCAGGTGGTTTCTCCATTGCTGTTGTTGATCCAGTTCGTTGAAATTAAAGTTTGATCCGTGGAAACCCAAAGGGCAATGCATTCTGTACTCAAGGCATGCATATTTACCCCCAACCTGCCTCTGTAAGAGCAATTACTTCTTTCTATTGGCCTCTAGGGAGTGTGGAACGATATCTAAGCACATCCAAGTTGGAAATGAGCAACAGGAATTTGACAGCTGCCAACTTATATAAGAGGAATCATATCACTGATAATGAAAAAAAACAATGGGTTGTGACTCATGTCATGTCACAACAAAACATTATATGATATAGTATCTCACAGAAGTGAGTACACCCCTCACATTTTTGCAAATATTTTAATACCTTTTCATGTGACAACACTGAAGAAATTACATTTTGCTACAATGTAAAGTAGTGAGTGTACAGCTTGTATAACAGTGTAAATTTGCTGTCCCCTTAAAATAACTCAACACACAGCCATTGATGTCTAAACCGCTGGCCACAAAAGTGAGTACACCCCTAAGTGAAAATGTCCAAATTGAGCCCAAAGTGTCAATATTTTGTGTGGCCACCATTATTTTCCACCACTGCTGTAACCCTCTTGGGCATAGAGTTCACCAGAGCTTCACAGGTTGCCACTGGAGCCCTCTTTCACTCCTCTATAACAACATCACGGAGCTGGTGGATGTTAGAGACCTTGCGCTCCTCCACTTTCCGTTTGAGGATGCCTCAGAGATGCTCAAAAGGGTTTAGGTCTGGAGACATGCTTGGCCAGTCCATCACCTTTACCCTCAGCTTCTTTAGCAAGGCAGTGGTCATCTTATTCATTCATTCAATATTTCACAATTTTGCTGTTTTAACTGTATTTTTGATTTTAAATTATTTACATTTTAAATATATTAAAATAGAAAACAGTGATTTAAAATTGTAATAATATTTCACAATTTTGCTGTTTTAACTGTATTTTTGATTTAAAATTATTTACATTTTAAAATGTATTCAAATAGAATACAGTCTTTTAAAATTGTAATAATATTTCACAATTTTGCTGTTTTAACTGTATTTTTGATTAAATAAATGCAGCCTTGGTGAGCATAAAAGTCTTAAAAATCCTAAATTTTGAACCGTAGTGTACCTTGAAATATAAATAACTGTTATATTTAAATGAATGGTCTGGGTACTTTTTTCTCTCAGTCGTGAAAATAAACGTGCAATTCTAAGAAAAAAACAGTCAGAATTGTAAGTTTACATCACAATTCTGACTATTTCTCAGAAATAAAGTGAGAATTGACTTCTTTTTTTTTATTTAAAATTATTTACATTTTAAAATATATTCAAATGGAAAACAGTAATTATAAATAAAGTCATAATTGACTTTATAACTCGCAATTGTGAGTTTATATCAGGCAATTTTGGGGAAAAAAGTCAGATTTGTGAGATGTAAGCTTGCAATCGCGAGAAAAAAGTAATTGTGAGATAAAAAGTCGCAATTACATTTTCTACAGTACATCTTGGAGGTGTGTTTGGGTCGTTATCATGTTGGAATACTGCCTTGCAGCCCAGTCTCCGAAAGGAGGGGATCATGTTGGCATTCATGGTTCCCTCAATGAACTGTAGCTCCCCAGTGCCGGCAGCCCCAGACCATGACACTCCCACCACCATGCTTGACTGTAGGCAAGACACACAGGGGCACAGCAAATTTACACTGTTATACAAGCTGTACCCTCACTACTTTACATTGTAGCAAAGTGTCATTTCTTCAGTGTTGTCATATGAAAAGATAAAATATTTACAAAAATGTGAGGGGTATACTCACTTCTGTGAGATACTGTATGAATTTGAATGATATAACCACTAAAATTCCTTTAAAAGGTAAATTTAAAAGGCCATTTTAAAGTATATATATACACAAGTTACAGTTCATGTTAATGAAACAGCGTAATTTGCCAAGCTCCAAAAAAGACAAAAACATACCATAAAACAAGTCTTGGGATCTAAATTCCATGTCTTCTGAATTGTGTGATGAAGACAATAAACTTTCAGGTTATCCAGAAAGAAATTCTGTGTCTTGTGACCAAATGAAACCAGAGGTAACATTTCTAAATGCACTATATTTTTATAGTAATTTTATTTTTGTTAAATATGAAATGCTCTCTAATAGGTCTTGGTTTTGACACAAATTTCATCACAAGCTTGTGATTCAATTCGATTCCCGGTTCGATTCAGTATTAATTATTTTGTATATATATCAGGAAAAGTATGTGCCAAATTTTCTCAAGGAAAAATATCTAAATTAATGCTGTAAAATAAACATGAGAATTAGTTGATACTACATTGCTATTATATTGAAGGTTAAAGTTAACAGATTTGTACACTACCATTCAAAAGTTTCTGAACGGGAAGATATTTTAAAGAAGTCTCTTCTGCTCACCAGGCCTGCATTTATTTAATCCAAAGAACAGAAAAAAATATTCCTGTGATCAAAGCTAAATTTTCAGCATCATTAGTCTTCAGTACACTTCAGTCTTCAGTCTAACAGGATCCTTCAGAAATCATAATATGCTGATTTGCTGTTCAAGAAACATTTATTATGATTATTATCAATATTTAAAACAGTTGAGTAAATTTTTTCAGGATTATCTGATAAACAGAAAGACCCAAAGATCATATATATTGTGATAGAAATTAATACTTATTAATTTGCTTCTTTTGAACTGAGGCACTACAGCGAACTGTCACTCCACATTAAACAGCGCCAAAATGCCATTTATTGTTTGAATACTGTAGAAATATTGACAGAATGTGAAATTTGAGACTTTGTTTCATATCAAAAGTAACAAAGCTTATTGCAATGGGATGCATGCAACAATGTTCCGTTCATTAACTGAAAACAGGCCACACTAATTGATTCTTGAGATTTAAGAATCAATATAGTTTTGATTTAATAAAATCAAGAAATCATTGTTTTTTACCGAGCCCTACTAACGTAAATAAAAATAAATACATAAAGATGACAAACACATAATAAAATTAGTCAAAATTCAACTAAAGTTACAAAGAAAAACATCTAATAAAATATTAATTTGACAAAAATGGACAAAAACAGTGTCAATATAAATTGCAATTAACAGACTGGTTAAAATTAAATCTTAAAAAACGTGCCAACTTACCCTAAATTGCTATTTATTGTAAATTTGTTATATTATTAAATAATATATGACTTGAATAAAGCTTTTTAATGTAGCTGTTACCACATGCATAACGTTTTCAGCTTACCTGACAAAACCTGTTTTATTCCAAATTAAAAGAAAGAAATGAAAGATTAATGCATGCAGTGTCGTTTAAGAGCACGCCGCAGGCGGATCTGAACATCGTTCGAGTGTGTGCTGTTATCATGGTCTAATACATCACCTCCACCTTTTCTGTGTCTGTTGCCATAGTAAACCCATTCTTCCATCAACCAAAACACATGCAAAACAGAGACCCTTTCCACTTTTACCACGAGCTTCAGCCGTCTCTATGGCAATGCCTGTTAGAAGGCACCTTTGATACTCTGAGTTATGTGCAGCGACTGCACGAAACAATGGCTGTGTTTAACATTCTAATCAGCAGAAATGGAGCATTGAGGAGTCACAAAGACAGCTCCCATATCTCACGCAAACACAAAGCCTCCGCAAACACCGCAGCGTAAACTCCTGATTTAACTTACTGACACCATCTGCACCGGCAAGACGGACGGAAAATAATGCAACATTTCATCTGCCTTTCACAATAAGTTTAGAGAGGAAAGCTTTAGCTTCTTACTTTTTTTTTTTAACACTCTTTAAACAAAGCCATGTCACACGTTTTAGGTCCCCCAAAGAGCCTTTTAGTGACCAGTTCTTAAAAGAACAAATGTTGTTCCTAGTTTGAAGAACATTTTTATTATCTAAATAACTTTTTTCTCAATTTAAAAAACCTTTTGTAGAATATACAGGTTCTATGGATGTTAAAGGCTCTCAATGCCAATAAAGAGCCTATATTTTTATTTCACTCGAAGCAAAGCGAAGAACACTGTGAACCCTGATGTTGTCATTAATAAAAACTATTGAGGGTCATCATGAAACACAATGAAACATACATTTTGGAGTCAGAATACTTATCGGTTCCTTACATTTCTTAAAAATCCATAAATAATTAATGATTATTTTAGAGTAATTAACACTTTAAGTATAACAACTTTATAGCTGTATAAAACTGAGGCTGTGAAACATTACTTGATACATTTTAGAGACAAATTACTTAAATATCTACCAGAGATTTTTTTTTTTAAAAGAATTATCTTCTGTTTACCAAGCCTGCATTAATTTCATCCAAAATACAGCACATTTTGGCAAATTATTTTTACTATTTAAAATAGCAGTTTTGTATATGAAAAATATTTTATAAGTTATTTATTCCTGTGACCAACGCAAATTTTTAAGCATCATTACTACATTCCAGCTGTTCAAGAAATATTTATTTTTATTTTTATTATTATTATATTATCATCAATATTTAAAACAGTTTTTCAGAATTCTTTGATGAATAGAAAAATTCAAAGATCAGCATTTATCTGAAATAAAAAGCCTTTGTAACATTGTAGACAATACTATTCAAAAGCTTGGAGTCAATACAATTATTTTTTGGGAGGAAAAAAATTATAGAAATGAATACTTTTATTTAGCAGGGATGCTTTTAGTTGATGATAAAGACTTGAAAAAGATTTCAGAAAAAAAAGAAAAAAAATCTAATTAGCTTTTTTGTTAACATAATAATAATAATAATAATAAATGTTTTTTGAGCAGCAAATCAGAATATTAGAATGATTTCTGAAGAATCATGTGACTAGAGTAATGATGCTAAAAATTGAGCATTGAAAGCACACAAAAAATTACATTTAAAAATACATTCAAATAAACAACAGTTATTTTAAATAGTAAAAACATTTTTTCAAAGACAAAACAAAGTTTTCAAAGTTTTTGCTGTACTTTGGATCAAATAAATGCAGCTTTGGTGAGTTTAAATGTTCAAAATTTGTGACTGATAGTGTAGGTTTTAATTTCTTAAATATATTGTTGACGTGGTTTTGTTGTAGTTAGTAGTCATGTTTTGTGTTACTAAATCACTGGGAAAAAAATAATTACCATGTGCCATTGAGCTTAAATTAACTGAAATGATGAAATGACAACAATATTTTCATTGCAAATGTGCTATGTTTAAAAATGATCACATTGATGAATCTGATGAAACACGTTTCCTCAAATGTTTTGAGCAAATTCAACTTAGTACATTTAACAAGTGAAAGACCTGTAAACTGACACCTAACAAGAAGCCAAAATCCACAAAGAGCCTCTTGGCTTTGTTTGCTCAGACTAGGAGCAATCACACTTTTCCAACTCAGTTGATCTAACGCAAATCTAAAAACAGAGATGGCACAAAAAGTGTTACAACACCTTTCAGAAAAGTGTCAAGCCAAGTTGCACACCATTTAATTGGAGGCCTGACCTGATGCCAAGAAAGTCTTCAATGCATCAACTAACGCAAAACACTTGATTGGACACAGAGGCAGAACATGCCGATGAATTCAATGTTTTCAAAGAGTATTTCAAAGCTTTAAGCACAGCTTCAAGACCTTGTGTGAGGATGCAACCTTCATTATTGCGGGTCGATCAAGGAAACGCTTATGAATACACTCAGAAACTTTCAGCTCCAAAGGCATTTTAGGAGACTGTTTTGTCATTTGATACAGTATGCCCTTGCATATTCAAAGAAAAATCAGCTGTGGATAGAAGCCAAGACATCTAATTTACTGTACAGATACTTCAATCTGGCTGACATTAACTACAAAAGATGTGGCTCTGAATTCAAAGGATCCAGTGTTTTTCTCTGTGCTGCCACTGGCTGTTTCTTTTAGAGTCCTGCGGTGAAAAACGTCATTAAAAATGTGGCCTTAGTTCAAAGGTCATTCTGGTGTCGTACATTCATCTATGCGGCCAAATCATTATTTACTGCTGCAGCAGTGAATCGCTTCTTTCATCACTGGAAATAGATGCACATCAGTAATGTCACATAATACCAGAGTATTTTATTAGAATGTTATTTGAGAAGATCAAAATGACACCACTGCCTTCCACTTTACCAGTTTCATATCGCACAACACACATCTCACTAACAGAAAAGCACAATGGTATTTGAAGATATTTGGAATACTAATGGAAATACTACAATACATGACTAAATGAAGCATTCAGTTTCATGGAAAATAACAGAATTACCATCACATACTGCCACAGTACTTTTTTAGTGTAATGATAGTGTTTTATCAACCCGAGCAGTCTTATTTTGGAAACCCTGAGTCAGTGTCTATAAATAATCTGGCAGATAAATGATCACATAGTCTGGATCTGAGGGATGGTGTATATTCCCAGGTGTCAGTATCTTGTAGAACTGCAACGCATCTTGTGAATGTTTTAGTAAATGGTTTACAAAACATTTAAAACTTTTTTTACTCACCTAGTGCAAAAAATACACTACTTTTCAAAGATTTGGGCCAGTGAATTTTTTTTGAAAGGCCCTTATGCTCACCATGGCTGCATTTATTTACTCAAAATTACAGTTAAAAACTATAATATTATTAAAATTTAAAATAACTGTTTTCTATTTGAATGTATTTTAAAATGTAATTTATTTTTCTGATGCCAAGCTGAATTTTCAGTGTCATTACTGCAGTTTTCAGTGTCACATGATCCTTCAGAAAACAGAAAAAGCTTATTTGCTACTCTAGAAACATTTCTCAGTAGTATTGATGTTGAAAACAGCATTTCTTTTTTTTAACATTATAGAGTTGAGGTCAGAAGTTTACATACAGAATCTGCAAAATGTTAGACATTTCACCAAAAGAAGAGGGATCATATCAAATGCATGTTATTTTTTATTTAGTACTGACCTGAATGAGACATTTTGCATACAAGACATTAACATATAGTCCACAAGAGAAAATAATAGTTACATTTATAAAAATGACCCTGTACAAAAGTTTACATACACTTGATTCTAAATACTGTGTTGTTACCTGAATGATCCACAGCTGTGTTTTTTTTGTTTAGTGGTAGTTGTTAATGAGTCCCTTGTTTGTCCTGAACAGTTAAACTGCCAGGTGTTCTTTAGAAAAGTCCTTTAGGACCCACAAATTCTTTGGATTTTCAGCATTTTTCATCCATCTTTTCACACTGAGGAAAGCTGAGGGACTCATATGCAAATTTTTGAATTTCAAGATCAGGGTAAATTTTAAGTATGTCTTTTGGGAAACATGTAAGTATCTTCTGTTGCTTCTGAAGGGCAGTACTAAATGAAAAACAAAGATATTTAGGAAAAATAAGAAAAATGTACACATCTTCATTCTGTTCAAAAGTTTTCACCCCTGGCTCTTAATGCATAGTTCCTTCTGAAGCATCATCAACCTTTTGTAATAGTTGCATACGAGTCCCTCAGTTGTACTCAGTGTGAAAAGATGGATCTCAAAATCATAGTCATTGTTGTAAAGGGTTCAAATACACAAAAATGCTGAAAAACCAAAGAATTTGTGGGACCTGAAAGACTTTTTTGGAGAACAGTGGGCAGTTTAACTGTTCAGGACAAACAAGGGACTCATGAACAACTATCACTAAAAAAAAATTAACTAAAAAAAACAACAGCTATGGATCATTCAAGTAACAACACAGAATTAAGAGTCAAGCGTATGTAAACTTTTGAACAGGGTAATTTTTATTAATTCAACTATTATTTTTTCCTGTGGACTATATGTAAATGTATTTTATGTGAAATCTTATTCAGGTCAGTACTAAATAAAAAATAACATGCATTTTGGTAAAATAATTGACATTTTGCAGATTCTGCAAGGTGTGTGTAAACTTTTGATCTCAACTGTAAATGTCCTTAATGTTAATGTTTGACTAATAAAAGACACCATTCATCATTGCTGAAATGTTTTTATCTGCTAACAAGTAATTTAATGAACAGCAGAGGGCTAAAACCAGGTAGACTGTAAAAGTCAACATTTAAACTTTCCACCACAGTGAAAGTTCATCGGAGCAATGAGTAATAATTTAACAATGGCACCCTGCTGCTAAAACGTCATCAATATTGATGATTTCCTTAGAGGCTGTAGTCACCGTACTGTACTTCACTGTACCTAATGATCAACAAGTGGACAGTAAATAACAGTTAAAGAAATAAAAAAGATGCTTGCCTTATCGACTAATTTATTTAAATAAATGCATTTATTTATTTCTGCTCAGTTTTAGATTCTTCCCACAATAAAAGACTTAAATACAAAAGCTGCTGAATCTTCTCCCTTATTTGTTGTTTTTCCACAGGCAGTGTTTTTCATACGTGCTCCATGACAAATCATTTTGGGAGAGACTATGTGGGCGGTTAACCAGGCAACTGAAATTTCACACATGCCAAATGCGATTACGATCAGTTGTGTGCTGCTAACATTACTGAGTGAGCATTAATCCACACTACACCTCTCAGCAGTATGTGTGTGTCTTACACGCTGTGACCGTAGTCGTACAGCCATATTCTGAGTGTGTAGGTGTGAGAGTGTGTAAATGTGTGGGTGTGAAGGATGAGAGGTGCAGAGGTCATCGCTAGGTTGATAAACCACTGCAGGACTAGGGGGAAAGAAGTGTTTACTTATGCAGTGAACGCCTTAATGAGGAAGTTTTTCAGAACATGACAGAAAGAGATATTTATGGAAAGTGTTGAATAAGTATTATTTACTGAACTGGGCAGAGTTAAAAATCTGGGGTGATAACCGTAAGATTGTCAGCATCAACCTATGATGTTCCCATCATGTATACTGTATTTGTATTTGATGACCACAAGATGATGCAGGCATGTACCAGTCAGTGAGACTAGTCAAACGCCCATTTTGGCTCTGCATGAGCACTTCTCAGTAGTCTAATTTATGCTTCCTTATTAGAAAGAAAACACAGGGGCATCCTATACAGAAGTCTTGTTTGTGGAACCACCTGACATGCATGACTTCTCTGGGTGCATCAGTGTTGCATCAGTTAGTATTGACGCATCAACATTTTTTCAATGGTAGCTTGCTATCTGGGATACATTAAAATCGTATTTATTCCTGTGATCAAAGCTGAATCCGCATCATTACTCTTAGTCTTCAGTGTCACATGATCCTTCAGAAATCATTCTAATATGCTGGTTTATTATCAATGTTGGAAACAGTTGTGCTGCTTAATATTTTTTTGGAACCTGTGATATTTTTTTCAGCATTCTTTGATGAATAAAAAGCTAAAAAGAACAGCATTTATAAAATAGAAATATTTTCTATCAATATTAACTACTGTTCAAAAGTTTGGGGTCAGTACATTTTTATTCTTTCTTTTTTTGAAAGAAATTAATACTTTTATTCAGCAAGGATCTGTTAAATTGATTAAAAACGTGATGGCAAAGACTTATATTGTTAGAAAAGTTTTAGATTTTGAATCAATGCTTTTGTTTTTAACAATTTCTTCATCAAAGAATCCTGAAAAAACAATCACAGGTTCCAAACAAATATTTGGCAGCACTACTGTTGGCCAACATAGATAATTCTAATAATAAATCAGCATATTAGTATGAGTTCTGAAGGATCATGTGACACTGAAGACTGGAGTAATAGCTGATGAAAATTCAGCTTTGCATCACAGGAATATATTATATTTTAAATTATATTAAAACAGAAACTATAATTCTATATTGTAATAACATTTTGCAATATTACTGTGTTTTTCTGTATTTTTGATCAAATAAAATGCAGCCTTGATGAGCATAAGAGCCTTCTTTAAAAAAAATCTTACTAATCCCAAACATCTGAATGGCAGTGCATTGTTAAATAAAATAAAAAAACTTTTTTTTTGATAAAAAATAAAATAAACTTTAAAAATCTTGCCTAAGCTAAATAAAAATATTAAAAACATGTCAATCTATATCAATGTTGTTATTATTAAATTAAAAAATTTCTACAAACAGTTTTTGTTAACTGAAATTTACGCTAAATAAATTCTAATCGAAATATTAGTTGAAAAACATACACTTTAATGAAAATTTGAAATGTTGCGAATATTAGAATAATAATACAATTAAAAATAAAATGAAAACAAAAACTGAAAATTTATACTAAAACAGTAAATAACACTTACAATAACATCTATTATCTAACAGAACAGTCTGACATTTCCCAAAAAAAAAATTTCATTAGTTTAGAAAAATCCTGGAATGTTTTCCTCAGAAAAACTGCTTTTTGATTGAATAAAAAAAATACATGAACATCTTGGATGACATGGTGGTGAGTAAATTATTAGGAAATTTTTATTCTGGAAGTGAACTAATCTTTTAAACCACATTTTCTCAAAGGAGTACCGGCCTTTTAACTATACATGCTATGGCAATGTTGCATGAAGGTCACGGAAATACATTTATGGTGATAAATAAAGATCATAAATAGATAGTCTGGAAAGCATAAACAGACCATAGTTAGGCTAATGAACTATATCACTTGGTGAAGACACTAAATAAATTGAAGGTGATAAATTGTATTATTTATTGCTATTGCTGCTGCTACTGCTTTATAAAAGCAGTAGATCACGAGGGGCCTGTGATTTTACTAGTTAAGATGGTGTAATGCTGCACATGGTGCTTAACAACAACCCTTAACCATAGTGAAATCACAGTCACACACAGTCTCTTGTGGCTTATTGCTTTATTATATCCTCACAAGCCTGTTTACACCATCCAAAGTTTATGGCTGGAGGGTTAATATAGAAGGCCTGTGCTGATTTGTCATAGATGTGCAAGAAAATTGTTTATTACTATAAATAAACAAAACCTGTTCCCCAACCTAAACAAGCAAATTACATAGAGAGACTATAAAGACAGAGTCTTAATCTTGTGCCTCTGGTTCTTTGTAAAACGCTCTCTGAGGACAGGTGAGTTATTTGCCACTGCTGGAAACACAATTAGGGCTGCAGAGCTCAGCTGTAAGTGTCAATCACAGCTGAACTTTATTCCAAATATAGTGTGAGGTTAATAAACTAATGACAGGTTGAGCAACAAACATGGACTTGGGTTAATTATCCACATTTAATAGGATGGCAGAACTATCACTTTACAGCATCAAATGCCAATGTCTGTCATATCCATCTAAAGACAGTGTTGACTGTGTGAAGGAGCACCTGATGTTAATTATATTGACAGAGGTGCCATTTTTTCCAGACTGTCGCTGTCATCCTTTTGTAGGAACAGGGCCTGTGTGTTTTTTGTCTTTGATTGTGCAGTGCATGACAGAAACTGTCAAAAGCCAGCTGATGATTCTATACAACATGAGCGTTTGATAACTTTTCATAACGTCCAAAACCTAGTGAGCTGCCTATCGAGACTAGACAGCATTTTGGGACATCATATGTTGGCAGCATAATTACACAGCCAGTGCTGCCAATAAATGTAACACACATCTCAAGATCATCAGCAGCATAATTGCAAAGCAGATTATGTTCCCCGATACCAGGAAATACTTCCTTTGTTCTAGTACACTCTGATCTTCTTTTCACCCTTGTAATCTCATATTCACCATTTTCTTCCTCAAACATCATTTGATGAATTACTGCTAAAGCATACATTTTAATGGTTGAAATGTACATTTTAAAACAATTTTGACCTTGGAAAGTCACACAGGTATATTTGTAGCAATAGCCAAAAACACAATGTATGGGTCAAAAGTAACATTTTTTTTTTATGGCAAACAAATCATTAGGATATTAAGTAAAGATCATGTTCCATTATGATATTTAGTAAATTTCCTACCGCAAATATATCAAAACCTGTTTTTTAAATTAGTGACATGCATTGCTAAGAACTTCATTTGGACAAATTTAAAGGTGATTTTCTCAATATTTAGATTTTTTTGAACCCTCAGATTCCAGATATATTATATCTATATTTCAAATAGTTGTATCTCTGCCAAATATTGTCCTATCCTAACAAACCATACATCAATGGGAAGCTTATTTTTTCAGCTTAATTAAATCTCGATTTCAAACAATTGACCCTTATGGGTGGTTTTGTGGTCCAGGATCACAAATTTAGTACCTACTAGACAGTATGCAATTTTGGACTTTATTAGTATAAGAATTAGTTCACTTCCAGAACAAAAATGTACTGATAATTTACTTACCCCCTTGTCATCCAAGATGTTCATTTCTTTCTTTCTGCAGTCGTGAAGAAATTATGTTTTTTTGAGGAATTTTTTATGGTGGCCACAAATTTTTAATGCAGCTTCAAAGGGCTCTAAATGATCCCAGCCGAGTAAGAAAGACCTTACAGAGCAATTCTTTTCAAAAGAAAAAAATATTACAAAAGTTTTTTTCTTAAAAAAAAAAAAAATTACAATTTACAAAAAAGTACAATTTATTCACTTTTTAACCACAAATGCCCATCTTGTCTAGCTCTGTGATGCATACTCTCTACACTCTGGTTCAAGACAGCTAGGGTAGGTTGAAAAATTTCCATCTCATTTTCTCCTCCAACTTCAAAATTGTCTGACATCGCTGTTTCACCATTTTTGGTAAAGGGTGTTTGACATTCTTTGCATGTAAACACTGGGTTGATACTTCTGTAGCGATGTAGGATGATTTTGAAGTTTGAGGAGAAAATAAGATAGGAGTTTTTCTACATACCCTAACTGTCTTGAACCAGAGTGCACAGAGTATGCATGTGCATCTCAGAGCTAGACAAGCATTTGCGGTTAAAAAATATATAAATTGTAATTTTTTTGTAAATAATCAATCGTTTACTAGATAAGTAATTCCTCCTCGGTTGGGATCATTTAGAGCCCTTTGAAGCTGCATTTAAACTGCATTTTGGAAGTTCAAACTCGCAGGCACCGTAGAAGTCCACTACGTGGAGAAAATTCCTGAAATGTTGTGACCATAGTTCAACTATATGTGTAGTAGTCTAAAACCACAGTTACCTCAAATTTACCATGGTTAATCTTTGGTTTATCATGTGTGAACAAAAACATACTCATATACATATACATATACATAATTTACAATAAAGGCCTTATAGAGTGTTTTCATGACGCATCATCAATCGGCCATATTGGCAGCACTGAATATGGCCGTGAATCCGGGCAACTTACCAAATCGCAAACATAAGTACAAACCCTCTATACATAGTCTTATATCTGGGGCCTTTTCCCCAAGTTTTCGTAAACTTTTTTTTGCTTGTGCAGTGATTCCTCTTAGACTTGGTTAAAACTCTTACTTAAGAAGATGTCAGTGGAGAACCTGATCGGTAGTTTCTCCAGATAAAAGATTGACTTCATAAATACCAAATGTAATAGAGCTGATTCAGTGGGGCGGATTTATTGAGGCCCCCGGAGACTTGTGCAAAGACACACTGCTTACACTGCATTACTTAACAACAACAACGCTGCAATGTTTCAACGAATAACATATGGATGACATCAGCATTCCAAATACGGATCGCATTAGCATTCAAGCTCGGTGCAATCAACAGAGGTGACAGATAAAAGGACAGGGAAGGTGGAGGGATTTTAATCGGGATAAATGGGAGGGTGGGGCGGTCCGGCCTCTCTCTGTGCCTGGCAGTGAATGGACGCTGGCACTGTGTAATACATCATCCTTCATTTTATCTGCCTTTCCTCCTGTCCCATTCCTCTCCTACTCCGGTTTCTGCCAAAATCACATCCTCACCCTTTTATTAATATTCATGGCGTGTCACCTTTAATAAAATACACCCCGTGGTAAAGTACCTCATAAAAGGCTTGAAACCCAGCACTGGCTAAGTGCAGTCAGAAAAGGGATTTCACACTGTGCATAACTCCAGGTTATCATCATTCTAAACCCCGCTTTTAACCCGGGTAAAGGAATGTTCACACTTGTAATTTAGAAGCGGGGTTAGCATCGTTTTTACCCAGAGCTATGAAACCATTGCAATACCAAACTTATGAATACAGGGTCTGCACGTCAAGTTTTGGTGAGTTACCCGGATGTGCTGCCATATTGGCCATACTTGGATGTAAACAACGGCATAGATTTAGTGTTGCCAGATTGGGCGGGTTTCCGCCCAATTGGGCTTCTTTTGATCATTTTTGACCGGAGAATAACACATAAGGCGGGTAGACAAAATTTGTGCTGCTTTCAAAAAATTAAAAGCCGCCACAGTTAATAGGTTGTAAAGATATTAGAGTAAAGGCAGTATTAATTAGGTTATCAGCCTAATATTTCACCTACCTGACTGGAAATGATATAAACAAACACGAATGTAGTCAAGATTCTCAGACAGTTTTTTTGCACTCTTCTTGATTTCTTGTAACTTTTGGCAGTCTGTAGTAGGCTACTCCAAATGTTTTTCCCAGTCTGACCAATTAGGACAGACCAAAACCGACTGACCATTTTAAGCAGCAATAATCAGTTAAATATGCGAGTTTTGTTCGGTTCAGTGGCATTGTTTACGTTCAAGGCTGCCAATATAGCCGATTTATTGTTGTTAAAACACACTATTTTCATGCTGGGCCATCACGGAAATACATGACAGAGTTATAGCCTTTACAGAGTCTTTTAACCGGAAAATGTAAAAAGTCGATGGAAAACACATCAGTTGGAGTGGACAAGGGAACATTTCATTCTTACCTTTATAATTCGAAAAGTCCATTAAGGAAAAACGTGAGGGTGTAGTCTACTGTTGTTGTCAATATATGTGACTCTGAACCACAAAACCAGTCAGGTCAATTTTTGAGATTTAGGCTATACATAATTTGAAAGCTGAATAAATAAGCTTTCCACTGATGTATGGTTTGTTAGGATATTTGGATGATACACTTTTTGAAAATCTGGAATCTGAGGGTGCAACAAATCTAAATATTGAGAAAATTGCCTTTAAAGTTGTCCAAATAAAGTTCTTAGCTATGCATATTACTAATCAAAAATGAAGTTTTGATCTATTTACGGTAGGAAATTTACTAAATATCTTCATGTAGCATGATTTCTACTTAATATCCTAATGATTTTTGGCATAAAAGTCGATAATTTTTACCCATACAATGTATTTTTGGCTATTACAAACATACCGTGCTACTTGAGACTGGTTTGTGGTCTAGGGTTACATTTATGAATGTGCAATGATAGAGCAGCTGTGTTCACCTAGTTAATGACCTATGTCATACTAACCCTCTTATAACAAGAATTTAGGATTATCGTGCTTCACACTGCTCATAATTTACAAAGGGGTTAACAATAATTTAGGATATTCATAAACCAATGTTGCACACTCTAGATTCCTAAACCCCAGGTTAACGTTCTTATTTGCTGTGTCAGTATCAGTATTAACTGATTACATGTAATCTGGATTACTTAATCAAATTCCAAAAATACAGTACTTTGGTAACCTACTTGTTTGGTTAAAAGCAGGGTTTAGTAGAACAGTGTACATGTGAAAACCCTGCTGACATGCAATATTTAAATAAGAACATTAACCAAGTTTGGGAATGTACAGTGTAAAACTTCATTTTATCAATACCCAGGATTAAATGTTAACCCCGGGTTAACCAGTGGTGAAATCAAGATTCCCTTTGCTAGGAATGACCCAGGGTGAAATATTTCAAGTGTGAAAAGCACTAATATGTTCTTAACATGCTGAATGGGTCATGCATTGTGACAGAATTGACTTGGTATTGATCAGTGGACACGGAGAAGAGCTTTTGTCTGTACGCAACACTGCAGAACTCCAGCCGCCCGCCAGATGGATGACCTTTGGGGGTAATTTGGAGTTATGGCCTTCATTACTGCTCAGTGGACACAGATACAAGCCCCCAAAGCACAAAGTCACCTTGGTAATAGATTTGTGTTAGCATTTCTACTGATTTAACACCAATGATACAGCTTTTTGTGCATGAAAAGGCAAAGACATTCAACAAATTTGCCAACGGATTTGCTAAACTGACCTATAAATCATAGGAATTGATATGTCAAAACTTTTACACTCTAACAAATGACAAAAATCCCTAGATTGTAACAATTATTGCATGTAAATGCATGTATTTTATTTACATTTTACTGATGCTGAAAGTCGAGGCTCAAATCAAGCTCTTCTACATTGGCAAACGTCTTTTTCGGAAGTTGTTTAGTACATATTTATTGCCTCCAGCCAAAGGAGTGACGTGAACTGCTCAACCGCACCAGTCATATCTGCTTTAATTAAATAATAGGAAAGGAAAATAGCATCCAGAATGTGACTGGAGCAAGAGCTACTGACAGAAGCACTTCAGAGATAAGTCTTATCAACATGACATCTGACATTAAACCTGGAGCACTCAAGGAACACAAGAGCTGAATATAACAGGGTGTTTCAGATTCATAGCCAGTAGAAGAAGAAAAGAGGTGTTTTTATAACTTAATGCTCATATTTGCTAAGTTTCAAAGACCAGGTCTTAATATGAGCATTTTTATCACATCTTTCAAAGCCCAAATGAATACTGTACACTACCAGTCAAAAGTTTTTGGACAGTAAGATTTTTAATGTTTTTAAGTCTCTTCTGCTCACCAAGCCTGCATTTATTTGATCTGAAGTGCAAAAACAGTAACATTTTGAAATATTGTTACTATTTAAAACAACGGTTTTCTATTTGAATATGTTTTAAAATATAATTTATTCCTGTGATTTCAAAGCTGAATTTTTAGCTTCATTACTCCAGTCACATAATCCTTCAGAAATCATTCTAATATTCTGATTTGCTGCTCAAAAAAACATTTATTATTATTATTATTATGTAGAAAACAGCCGAGTAGAATTTCTCAGGTTTCTTTGATGCATAGAAAGTTCAGAAGAACAGCATTTATCTGAAATAAAAATATTTTGTAACATCATCACTTTTGATAAATTTAAAGCATCCCTGCTAAATATAAGTATTAATTCCTATAATTTCTCTCCCCCACACCCCAAAAAAAGTTATACTGACTCCAAGCTTTTGAATGGTATAGTGGTGTATAATGTTACAAAAGCTTCTTATTTCAGATAAAGTTTTAAATATGGATAATAATGATGCTGAAAATTCACAGGAATAAATTAAATTTTAAAATATATTCACATAGTTGTTTTAAAATAGTAAAATATTTCAAAATTGTACAGTAAATTTTGTTGAATTTTAGATCAAATAAATGCAGGCTTGGTGAGCAAAAGAGACCTCTTTAAAAAAAACTTTTGACTGATAGTGTATGTCAACTGCTGCCTAAATAATCTGAGAACATTTATAAATAAATAAAAAGCATATTGTTTATAGTCCAGGTAATTTTTGACTCCTTGTCTTTTTATTTATAATTTCTGTTTATTTTGCAATATTATATTTCTATTTCTCCCAAAGAATTTTGAAAAAACACCTAAAAGAAAAGTGATACACAACATAAAATATAACATAAAACAAAGCTTGAAAGCCGAAACATAATTAAGTCTAATGGTAATAAAAGAGCAACTTTTGTTCTCTGGGATATGAAAAACTAATATTTTGCTGCTGAAAAGAACCAGCTTTAAGGTGTATGACATCTCTGCATTTCTTGAGGAAAATCCATAAGTGATTAATCCAAATGCAACACTTTAATACAAGAGTAGTCCATTTCTACTCACCCAAACTTGCAGAAGAATAGACGTTTAGCATGAGGAACGGCACTGATTTACCCGGAGATGGAACTCTGTGAATGGAGGTTGCCATTAAGCAAACTTAAAAAGCAAGAAAATCCATTAGCATCACTTGGAGAAAGGGACTGATCAATACCGAGAGAGAGGCTGAACAATACCAGATGCTTATTGTGTGTTTGGAGGGTGCAAGTGCTCTTACTTAGGGAACTACATCTATGTGTTCATGGAAGCTTTTAGTGTGGACAGTAACAACAGAATAATACTGTACTGTATGTGTGTAGTTATTTGCTGCATTATGTTGCATGCATTTGATGACAAGACTGCTATTGTACATTCATAATGCATATTTGATCTTGGAAACAAACATAAAAAAATGTTGGTGCAGTATACAGGTTCTAATCAGCGTTTTTACATTTTAAGTATTTACAAATAATCAAAAAATTTATTTGTTTAAATCTTTTCGAAAGAAGTCTCTTTAGAAAAGTTATTTTAAATATTACGGCTCTGTCTTTTATCAAATAAATGCATATTTGGTGTTGTATTTGTACAAAGTTTATTTTGAAACAATCCTCATTTAATGTTAGTTACATTTATACGTTTTGATGATCTGCAGTGTTTAATTAAGCAAAGATGCCACAGATCTCTGATTATATTTGACGTTTTACACAAATATGTCCAAACTATTTATTTTCTCATTATCTTCCGACTGGTAACAACATCCCCTTTCGCCTCCAGCCATTCCTCTCACACACAAATGCACTAAATAAATCTAATACGCCTGCCACAACAATATTGTCACTGTTGCTTCCTATTGGTCACCGGTTAATTCATTTGAAATTGCATTTGCTTAAAGCACTAATTTACTGCATTCCTCTGTAAATTAGTTTTCGTGCATTTGTATAAGCCGCCTGTGAGAGGTAAAATGAACGTGGATGGGAAGCGCTTGAGGCTGTAGGAATACTGGATTATTCTGTGTTGTTATCTACGTCGAGTCTCACACCAGCAGTTCAATTACATATGAAACTATTTTTAATTATGCAGGACAAAGGCCTGGTCATAAGGGTCAATTTTTCGAAACTGACATTTTATACATCATCTGGAAGCTGAATAAACAAGCTTTCCATTGATGTATCAATTTTCTGTTAATGTTATGATATGGCACTATTTAGCTGAGATGCAACTATTTAAAAATCTGGAATCTGAAGTTCTTAGCAATGCATATTACTTTTCAGAAATTAAGTTTAGATATATTTACGGTAGGAAATTTACAAAATATCTTGATAGAACATGATCTTTACTTAATATCCTAATGATTTTTGGCATAAAAGCAAAATCAATAATTTTGACCCATACAATGTATTTTTGGCTATTGCTACAAATATACCCCAGTGACTTGGTTTTGTGGTTTTGTGGTCCAGGGTCACATATATTGTATATGAGCAAATTACTGGAAGTCAGTACTTTAAAAACCTGAACATTTCCACGATTATTACCCTGGTTAAAAACTAAATATACAGTTTATTTAAGATATGGTGATATCAGGACATGTTGCCATACTAAATGGGGCAAATTGTCACACAGATAAACATCATTTATGATGTACTAGGAACATGAACTCATAAAAGCATACAAACATATGCAACAAGTCAACAAATTTGACCGTTTGTATTTTTGTGCTCTTTAATCATTAACATTTTTACCTCTTTGAAGATCCACTTCTCTTATTTATTTTCTATTTTTCTCTTCTGTTCTTTGTTCTTTTCTGATGTGTCATCTGCAGACGGAACACAAACGCAAATGTTTCAAAAACCGACAAAGCAAACTTTATAATGAAAGGTTCCCATCAGTCACTTTTAACCTGTCATTGACATGTATTATTTAAAACATCCCATCCTTTTATGACTCTGAATAGGCCTACATTTTTTTCTAGAAACATTCCTAACCAGTAGCAATGATTGACAAGTTAAACACAAAGATGAAGAGATTTTAGACTATAAAATTGGAATTTTACAGAAAACATTAGCATTGAAAATGTTTTCATTTTTCATTCAAAAATGCTATTGTTTAAAACGCATTATTATTTTTTACCTAATAAAATGTCTTTATTTGGGGAATGTTTGAAACGGCATTGAACCGTACACTGTAAAAATGAGTAAATAGGTAAATAAAATAAGGATTAATAGAGTGTTACACAGATTTGTTTTTTTTTTTTGTCTTTCCACTTTAAAATTTTATATTACATTCAATTGTAATTGTGCTTCTTTGTAACAACAGAGTATTTTCACAACATGAACATAAACAATGCCACTGACTGAACTGAACAAAATGTGCATATTTTGGTGAATATTGCTGCAGAAAATGATCAATAATTGTGATGTTTTAGGCTGTACTTATCGGTTGGACCAGGAAAAACATTTGGAGCACTATAGACTAACAAAAGTTATTTTAAAAAAATCAAGAAGAGTGTAAAAAACCACAAAAGGCATTTGTGGTTGGCCAAACTGAACCAGGATTTCCAGAGCAAGAATCTTGACAACATTCGTGTTTGTTTTTATCATTTCCGGTCAGGTAGGTAGGCTAATATTTTAACTAATAGGCTACTCCTTGTACGTATCTTTGCCACCTATTAACTTTAGGCCATGTCCACACTAGTACGTTTTCGTTTGAAAACGTGTATTTTCCTCTCCATTTTGGCCTTCCGTGCAAACGGACACGGCGTTTTTTGTCAAGGAAAACGAAGCTTCCAAAACGCCGTTTCCACGTTGTAGTGTGGATTATGAAAAAAGTGGGCTTTTGTAAACGATGACGCAAGGTTATTTACCTATGTGACGCATATTGTACCAATATTATTGTACCATATCCATGTTCATACCAGTAACGCTAACTGTGCCTGTTATATGCTATTCACTGTTGCTAAAGAGATTTACCTTGTACACTCATATTACAGTCCTAAAATGGTGAAAATTTACTTACAGTTGCTGTCCTGACTCCTGTGGCAAAACATGACTGCAGCTGCTGTTTAGATCAAATATGAGTGAGCGCTACATGGAGGCGTCAGTGAATAATGAGATATTGCCGTAAATAAACTGATCCTGCCAGAAGAATTGCGTGAAAACTTATTAATGTCTGTTCCGTCTGTATATTCTATTTGGAGGCTTTACGCAAGCGCAATAAGGCGAATTTAACATTTTCCTACGTTTCAGTGTGGATGAGAAACTTTTGTAAAACGCTTGAAAACGCTAGTGTGGACGGAGAGCATTTAAATACGAAAATTCAGTTTTCAAATGTATCCTGATTAATGTAGACGTAGCCTTAGTTTGTCAAACTATTGCACCCTTTCCTGCTTACTAAAGTCCTTCTCTATATAATAGCAGCTTCTAATTTCCCCCCCGTGGTTTAGGGAGCATAAATTAGCAGAACAACGTATTCAGTAGTACTAACCATGCAACTCATGCTGTTGTTGACAGCCGAGTATCGCCAATATTGGCCACACATCAAGGTAACTGACCAAATCATGACGTGCAAACCCTCTAGTGAAAACACTTTTGAAGTAAAATTAGCAATCATCTTTCAAAAGGCTGTGAGAGAAAAAAAACTCAACACTTATTATTGCAGTTTTTGACATTAATTTCCGCTTTGACCCACATCCTCCATTGAAACCAGGAGTTATTCTGCGGCAATAAATTGCAACGTGATGGGATTTTGAAGGGGGATGTTAATCAAAGTAAATATCAAGATTCTGTGCTCTGATAATGGTTTATGGCGCTACTCTATCATCTCTTCTAGCCTCCTGTTCACCTAGCAAACACTGACTCTGAGGGAGGCAGCAAGGCACTGAACTTTAATTAAATATCCAACCTTATTCCTCAAGGAGTTGAGATACTATAAATAGCAGCGTTTCGAAACTGTGGACGTCTTTTGCCGTCTTGCTCTTTTCGTTTACATGGAAGTCAGCAACACAGCAGTGGAGTTCCCGGTGAATTAAGTGGAAATCCCCATGGGCTTAAACACTTTTCCTGTGGCCCTCTAACATGCAAACGTCAGGATTTATAGAAGCTCAGATTTGTTATCTCTTCCGCTGTAATTACAGTTGCAATTTGCAAAGAGGAGACGCGGTTTGTTCGGATAAGCAAAATGATCTACACCACGGTCGGGGTCAGGAAATTTCCCGCTTCCCTCAAATATGAAAACAATCAGCGATCACATTCTGGCGCAGAAACAAATCACCACTTAGCATGCTGAGAGAAGACAGACTTTAGAGGGAAAACATCAAATCGAACCTCCGTGGGAAAGATGTCAGGGAACAATGTTTTAACTAGCTCGTGAATTATCCACAGATTTTGTATTAAATCTCCTGCAGTCCACTGAGAACAGGCCAGTTGTTGGTCTGTCTGCATGAGGAAACAAAGTTCAATCATCTCTGCTTGAACCATCCACTTTCATTTTTCCTTTTCTGTTTAAATGACGCAGTACATCGAAAATCCTCTGCAGTCGATTGCAGATTTCTGTTAAAGGGCCGACACCATGAACGATAACGTCCACACCAACACACAACAAAATTACATTTATCATAAGTACGCGTTAAGTTATGTTGTCTACCACTTTAAATGCTCCAGCTTTTTTTAAATTAAGATGGATTCTGATTTGCTGTCATATTGAATTTTGTAATGACAACTAGGCTGTGTGGTATGAAAGCCCATTTCTGCCGCTAAATAAAAAAATAAAAAATAAATAAAGGTTATTGTGACATTTTATGTCACAATTCTGACTTATTTTTTCAGAATTGCGAAACATAAAATCGCAATTGTGAGTTATAAAGTCAGAATTATGAGATATAAACTTGCAACCGATACAAACTAGCAACTGCAAGAAAAAAACTGATGTGAGAATATTTCTCACAACATATCAGTCTTTTTTCCCTCAAAACTCACAATTGTATCTCGCAATTCTAAAAACTTGCAATTTAGAGGAAAAAAAAAGTCAGAATTGTGAGACTCGCAATTGCTTATATCATGCAATTCTTTATAACTCGTAATTCAGAGTTTATGTCTCACAATTCTGAGAAAAGGTCAGAATTGTGAGGTAAACTCTCAATTGCGAGAAAAATTTTTTTAATTGTGAGATACAGACTCACAATTGTGTAGAAAAAGAGTCTGAATTGTAAGATACTTACTCGCAATTGCAAGATAAAAAGTCTGAATTGCTTGGAGAGTTTTTTTCTTACGATTGCAAGCACTGCCAGATATAAACTCGCAATTGCAAGAAAAAAAAAGTTAAAATTGCAAGATACAAACTAAGATACAAAAAAAAGTCAGAATTGTGAGATATAACCTCGCAATTGTGAGAAAAAAGTCAAAATTGTGAGATATACACTGGCAAAAAAAAAGTCTGACTTTATTTCTCTCAATTGTTTATATTGTTTATGCAAGTTTGTATTACACAATCATGAAAAAAGTCAGAATTTCGAGATAAAAAGTCACAACTTTTTTTTATTCAGTGCTGAAAACGGGTTTGCATAGTGTGGGACAGAAGTACAGTGTTCAGTGGATTTAGTCTACTGTTTCACAAAACTCGATTTTTCATCTGACAAAACGACTTTCCGTAAGGAAAAGAAAACTTTCAGTGGACTAAACTAAATTTCTGAACAGTTTCGAAAGTTGCAAGTTGTGAAAATGGCATGATCTAAAACTTTTATACAGTGAATGCCACTGTAAAAACTGTAAATCTATCCATCACAGCATTATATCCATTAATACATCATATCCCCACGTTAAATTTAATATGGTGTCTAACCTGACTAAAGTCTATGTTTTTATTGTTCATCAGCTGAAAAAAAATCATTAAAGGATTAGCTCACTTTCAGAACAAAAATTTACAGATAATGTACTCACCCCCTTGTCATCCATCCCCATGTCTTTCTTTCTTCAGTCGTAAAGAATTTATGTTTTTTGAGGGACAGTTAGGGTATGTTGAAAAACTTGTTTTCCATCTCGTTTTCTTCCCCAACTTCAAAATCGTCCTACATGGCTGCAGAAGTACCAACCCAGTGTTTACAAAGAGAACATACAAAGAAGATCAAATGCCCTTTACAAAAAAAGGTAAAACAGCATTGTACAGCGATTTTGAAGTTGAAGATCAAAACGAGATGGGATTTTTTCAACATACCCTAACTGTATTAACCCGGATCACACAGACTACACATGCCCATCGCAGAGACGAGACAAGACAAGCATTTGAGATTAAAAAGTTTAAATTGTCAATTTGTTTTGAAAATAACGCATTGTTTCACTAGATAAGACCCTTCTTCATCGGCTGGGATTGTTTAGAGCCCTTTGAAGCTGGATTTAAACTGTATTTTGAGAGTTCAAACTGGGGGCACCATAGAAGTCCATTATATAGAGAGAAATCCTGAAATGTTTTCCTCAAAAAACATAATTTCTTTATGACTGCAGAAAGAAAGACATGAACATCTGGGATGACAAGATGGTAAGTACATTATCTGTAAATTTTTGTTCTGAAAGTGAACTAATCCTTTAATAGTTGTGGTGTGGACTCTGCTATCCTTTTAAATTCAGATCTTTATTACTAAATCTTTATTACTAGATCTTTACCATTAGTTATTATCATTGGTGTGAACGGACCGTAGACACTTTGTCCAGAATCGTTTTGGTGTCTGTTCATATGCAGTCTGCTTATAAAAAGGCTTGTCAACCAAAGTCATTAATAAAAGTGACATCCATTTAATATTCAAGAGTCACTGAATTTTGAGAGTGATTTTGGTTATGCGCTGTACGAACTGAACCCCAATTGACAACTGGTTGTCAATGTAATTGACGGGGTTTACAGAAGCGTGGTCTTTGCTGTCAATCACTGAAACTAGTGTCAATGCGTTGCTGTCAGTCAGGGTTTTCAACCTCTCTTACTTCACCGAAAAAGAAGAAGAGCGAGACCTAAGAGGTCTGAAACAGAGATTGCAAAAATAAAATGTTTCAATCCATAAATGATAGTTTGAACGTCAAAATGCCATCAATCGTAAACAATAAATCGCCTTATGTCATTTCAAACCTGTATGACTTTCCTTCTCCTGCAAAACACAAAAGACAATATTTTAATAGTCAATGTGGTCGCCAATCCCAAACACTGACTATGTGGACCTATAGATGTTCCCTCCAGAACCAAGAAACTCCTAAAAGACAAAAACTCAACACAAATGATTTAGTCACGATTGCTAGTCCTAGCACAGCACGACTGGAGAGTGTTTGCTCTAATTATATGCGATACACACTATTCCACAAGCTCATGTGTCTGTTTATTCTACGCTTGCCTCTCTTGTGGTGAGGTCAGTAAATGTCACCATATTTTATTCATGTGTTATGAGAATATGAACTGACAGTGTGTTCTTCTATTAGCTTGGATATTGTATTAATTAACCGAGACAGGTCGAGACTCATGGATTCACGTCGTCTCAGATGCGCGACTGGACGCTGTGACTTCTGCAAGCTCCCGAGGCGCCAATTACAGGGTCATTTCAAACATAATGAAGAATAAATGAGTGGTGATTAGCTATTCTGCGCTCAAGTTAAATATCACTGCTTGTTTACTTCTGATATTCAAATCAAAGGGTGATGAATGTGAAAAATAAAACAGACTAATGTTTCATCTAAAGACTTCAACATGGACTCTTCGCAAAGCTAGTGAGAAGTTTTGGTAACACTCTAAGGAAAACTATTCATTATTAACTAGTTTTTGCATATTGCTAACATATTGACTGTTTATTAGTACTTATAAAGGACATATTAATGCTTTATATTCTGAGTGACCATATTCTAGATAACCCTATCCAACACTTAAACATGACAGCTACCTTACTTAATATCAGTAAGCAGCAAATTAGGAGTTTATTGAGGGAAAAACCTAGTTAATAGTGAATGTTTTCCCCAGTCTAGTGTGTTACTTAAGTGTAATTAAAAATATAATTTATATTACTTAAAAATAAATGAATGCAGAAATCTGAATGCTAAATAAATAAAAGGGACAAAATAAATGTCAAATTAATGTCAAATTAATACATAAATGTCAAATATACAAAAATTAAATAAATAAATTGGGCTGAAATAAAATGTAATTAAAATTTCAAAATATAATTTATATTACACAAAAATAAATGAATACATAAATAGTAAATAAGTAAAAATTAAGTGTCAAATAATGTCAAATAAATACAAATTAATGAAATAATAAATAGGGCTGAAATAAAATGTATTTATTTAGTCATATAAATAAAAAATACATAAATAAAATGGGAAATTAAAATTCCAAAATGTAATTTATATTACATAAAAATAAATTAATACATAAATCTGAAGGTTGAATGTTTATAAATTAATTAAAAGGGAAGAAATAAATGTACAATTAATATCAAATAAATAAACAATTGAATAGACAATAAAAAAAGAATAAAGAATAATATATGACCAAACATGAATAAATTAAAATAAACAATAGATGGTAAAAATAATAAATTAAATAAACTTTAATATTAAATAAATAAATACATGTAAAATTATGTAAAATACCTATAAAACAATTAAAGAAATAAAATGTGACAAAATAAAATATAATTAAAATTTCAACATTTAATTTGTATTACACAAAAATAAATTAATACATAAATCTGAATGATGAATAAATAAATAAGTTAATAAATAAATAAATAAAAGGGACTAAATAAATGTAAAATTAATGTCAAAAAATGAATTAATTAATGTATACAATAACTAAATACATAAATGAATAAATTGGGCTGAAATAAAATGTAATTAAAATTTCAAAGTGTAATTTATATTACACAAAAATAAATGAATAAATAAACAAATAAGTAAATAAATAAATTCAAAATAACTAAAATTAATGTCAAATAAATAAATTGAAATGGACGGACAGACTGATGGATGAATGGATTTATGGCAGATTTTGTATCTACAGTTTGAGACATTACAAACCTCTAGAGAGGACTTTTTTACAGTAAATTTATAATATATAATCTCAGACAAGCATCTTATTTGTGATTTTTCTTACCTACAGACACCTGTATCTCGTTGTGGAGCTCAGAACATGAATTCTGTCTTGGGAATGTCAGGTTTTTCCCCAGTCTAAGTAGAAAACAGTCAAATGCAAGGCCGCTCAACTGATCAAACATCAAACCTGGGAGAAGCTTTCAGTGGACGTATAATGAGACCACAGGGATTTGCTTTGACTCATCAACATCTATCAAGTGTTTCACCAGTGAAGGATCAAGGTGTATCGTAATACACAACTTTAGACGGCTTGCTTTTGAAGCTCAGCTTTAGAAGGTACATCTTAATCTTGGTCTGCATCTGTCTACTTGTTTTAGGACTGCTAACAGGCCGTGTTTATCCAGTGGGAATATTAATCCTGTGGGGATGTGTAATGTAGTTCAGTCATTTTGTGAATTTTAAATGGCTGTTATTGAATCATAAAAGAAACATGTTTGAGCGACAGCTCTAAATTGCCCACTGATTAGTGCCACGCTGTACTGGCTTCCTCAGATGCCCCCATCTAACTTATAAAGCTGCTTGTAAAAGCTTTTGACATTCAAAGGCAAAGTGGTTAAATGAATTTTAAAGAAAAGTTATTCGTCAGTCCATTAGGAGTGCCACGATTGTTTAATTGCTCAAATGAAAGTGAATTGCTAGAATGAAACTGTCTCACATTAGTGCCTCGCATTTTAGCGCACACATGCAGTAATGTGTTAGATTTCAATTGTAGTCTATGTCCATTTGGAAATGTGTCAGAATTAATAATGCACTATATATATAAAATCTTAAATCTCCTAAAAATTAAAGAACATACTCTAATAAAAAGAATGCATTGGTTAGGTGTTTGCATGTAAGTCTTTGCAAAGTATTTCTGGCTTTGCTCTGCAGTCTTGGCCTGACAACGTACACATGCTCGTAGACAGCTTGTGTAAATGTGCAGTGACTAAACTGGCTCTTTTCCCTCCTACTACTGAACAGTACTGTATTGTGTAACAGATTTTCTGCTAGAACACTGATCTAATTTTCACACAGAGCTGAAACTGAGACAATAAACATGATGACTCTTAAAGAGTCTTTGAAATCAAGAGCGATTCAGAATTATGCTCGTGAAACTACAATCTCATGCTATTTTTTTTTACATGCTATAGAAAAAACGCATAAAATGTAGTAATAGATGGGTAAAATAACATTTAAATTACACAATACACAAATAAAAAGCGAGTGTGTAATATTTAAAAACACAAAACAAACACAAAAATGGTTTTAGGATTAGTTCAATTCTAGAATAAAAAAATCCTGATGTTCATGTCTTTCTTTCTTCTGTCGAAAAAAAAAAAAAAAAGGTTTTTGAGGAAAACATTCCAGGATTTTTCTCCATATAGTAGACTTCAATGGGGATCAACGGGTTGAAGGTCCAAATTGCAATTTTAATTTAATTGGTCATTTTTTAAAAATCATTTATTGGTCATTTGTTTAAAATATATATACATTTTTATTTTTTATTTTATTTTTTTAGAAAATAGCCGATTGTTTAGCTAAATAAGACCCTTATTCTTTTCTGGGATCGTGTAGAGCCCTTTGAAGCTGCATTAAAACTGCAATTTGGATCCCCATTGAAGTCCACTATATGGAGAATAATTCTGGAATGTTTTTTTTACAAAAACCTCAATTTCTCTTTGAATTAAGAAAGAAAGACATGACATATGTGACCATGGACCACAAAAAACAGTCATAAGGGTAAAGTTTTTTTAAATTGAGATTTATACATCATCATAAATCATAAATAATCTTTCCATTGATGCATGGTCTGTTAGGAAAGGACAATATTTGGTCGACTATTTGAAAATCTGGAATCTGAGGGTGCAAAAACATCAAAATATTGAGAAAATGGCCTTTAAAGTTGTCCAAATGAAGTTCTTAGCAATGCATATTACTAATCAAAAATGAAGTTGCGATATATTTACAGTAGGGCATTTACAAAATATCTTCATGGAACATAATCTTTACTTAGTATCCTAATGAGTTTTGGCATAAAAGAAAAATTAATCATTTTGACCTATACAATGTATTTTTGGCTTTTGCTACTTAAGACTAAATTTGTTGTCTATGGTCTCATATAGGTGTGTAAATTATCAAGAAATTTAGTAAGAAATAGTTTTAACTTCAATAAGAAGGAAATAAAGAAAGAAAGAAAATGTTTTTCCTACTTAGATTGGAGGAAGACCTATTCCCAAAACAGAACTTACGTTCTACAACAGGACACAGACATCTGTAGGAGAGAAAAATGACAAAAAGTTTACTTTAATATCTCCAATGCTTCTCCTAGACAGCAATAAGAACAAATTGAGACTTTTGCAGTTTTTAGTCTGACATTGTACACATGGTGGTAGACAGGCTGTGTTTAAAATGTTCAATGTCTAAACCAGTATATTTTTTTTTGTCCACATGACAACATGCATCACACTGGCATCTTTCTAAGTATTAGAGAATATCTGCATAATTCAGGTGATCACTTACAAGGTGAAACTACACACCCGTCAAGTCAATCCAGCCAGGTGCTTGTATTGTAGGACTGTTTCCTGCAAAAGACCAGCATATGTTGTGTTTTTGGTGCTTGGTGCCTGCTATTTAAACAGCAGGTTGGCTTGCCTCAGCAGCTGTTGCACAGCATGCTAATGCTGATCCACCATCTAGACCAGCACTAACCAGCAATTGCAATTATATGCTGTTTATGTCAGCAGGGTTGTTATGAAGTAAGCCGTCTGGAGCTGATGCAGTTCAAGCAACTTTATTATTTTTTTAAGTTAGCAGTTTAACATTTCTTGCCAACTGATACTGCCATGGGCTGTATCTTTCAAAAATACTTTTAATTAAATCATGACTCACTAGCTGTCTTCCTTCAAGATGTGCTGTAGGAGGAATTCAGTACTAGAGCATGTGAATTTTTTATAAATACACACATACCACCTACTAAATAAACAGTGTTGTATTGTGTAACAAATTTCCGTGAGAACACTGTTAAACTGAGACTAAGATTTAAAAAAGTGTTTGTATATAAACTACCAGTTAATGTTTTTTTTTTCCAAGTCTCTTTTGCTCACCAAGCCTGCAATTATTTGATCCAAAGTACAGCAAAAACAGTACAATTTTGAAATATTTTTACTATTACAAATAACTGTTTTCTATTTGAATATGTTTTCAAATGTAATTTATTCCTGTGATTTCAAAGCTGAATTTTTAGCATCATTACTCCAGTCACATGATCCTTCAGAAATCATTCTAATATTCTGATTTGCTGCTCAGAAAGGAAAGCAGAAATTTTTCAGGTTTCTTTTATGAATAGAAAGTTCACAAGAGTAGCATTTATCTGAAATAGAAGTCTTCTGCAACATTATAAATGTCTTTTTTTATCAATTTAAAGCATCCTTGCTAAATAAAGTATTAAGTTATATAATTTATTTCCCAAAAGCTTTTTATTTCAGATAAATGCTTTGGATCTTTTTATTCATCAAAGAATAAATTAATTTCTGAAGGATCATTTGACACTGAAGACTGGAGTAATACAGCTGAAAATTTAGCTTTAAATTACAGGACTAAATTACATTTTAAAATACATTCAAATAGAAAGCAGTAATTTTAGTTAGTAAAAATATTTCACGATATCAATGCTTTTGCTGTATTTTGGATCAAATAAATGTATGCCTGGTGAGCAGAAGAGACTTCTTTACAAAACATTAAAAATTAACAAATTAGAACCAAACATAAGTAGGTAATATGTAAATACAATTTTTGAAATGTATATAGAACTGTTATATTATAATATTTAATTATAATAACAAATTTGCATAAACATAATAAAAAAGCAGTAAGAAATAATATATTACATTCATATATTACATTTGTATTGTTATCACTTTATTATTTAAATTTTCATTAACATTACAATATATATATATATATATATATATATATATATTTATGTATGTTAGTGATGTTAAAAGATTAATTGCTATTAATCGCATCCAAAATAAAAGTTTATGTTTACATACTATATATTTGTGTATTGTGTATATTTATTATGTATATATATAAGTACACACACATACATGTATATATTAAGGAAAAATATGTTAGATTTATATCTAAATATTTATATTTATTTCTAATGTAAATTTTATACTGATATAAATATATATACATATAAATATTTGGTTTTAATTTATAATTATATAAGTATATAATATCTTTGTGTGTGCGTGTGCGTGTGTGTGTGTGTGTGTGTATATATATATAGATAGATAGATAGATAGATAGATAAATTAATTAATAATATTAACAGGATCAAATAAAAAGTAATATATACATACATATATACAATTTTATAGGATTCATCTTGATGAGGTGTTCTGTTGCATTTAAGGACATTACTATGTTGTTATGCTGTTGCTATTGTGTTTTATGGGTGGAATGACTAGTAAAAATGTTTACTTAGATGACCAACAATACCTCTCCTTTAAAGGCTGGTTTGATTGTAAATTGTTGGCTCAGAACAACACCTGTACCTCCTTCATTTCAACTTTTTGTTCTTTGTTCTTTCTTGGCATACTGGTAACTCCTTTTCCTGTTACCCATAATTCCATTTCCTGTCCTTATTTCCCACCCCCCGACCTTCCAGATTGTAGAACATAAAATCAAGTGCTCCCGTAACCTCACTTCCGGCCATTCACTGACATTTCCTCCAGGAAGCATCTGCTGGTCCCTCATGAAGCGGCCTGTTAGAAGGACAGAATAATACGGTGTTAGTCATGGGACATTCAATAGCGCATTAATCCCATGTGAGCCCTTGAAAACACACGCTGAGGTCAATCAACACACATTCAAATCTGACAGTGTTGAGTGTGACATGTAAACAGAGGTATAGAACTACTGTACAGCGCATGTTTCCGGGAATTTTTTTTTTTTTTTCCCAGAGTTAGTTTAGTCAAAGAATCCTGTTACGGAGACAATGAACAAGGAAAAAAAATGGGGAAAGTCCTTGTATAATGTTATACATATCTTTAATAGAAGATAGGCAGTTATGTTGTTTCCAATGTATTGAAACCTAAAACCTTCAAGGAGGTGATGGGTGTGGATCCTTGATTGGATTTAACAAATCCTGTGCCAAGGAACATAGGTTTTTCCCTTCAGTTTGAGCTCATCTATCACTCTACTGTGGGAGTTTGTGTTTTACGCAAGTTTTTGTTACACCATCAACCAATTTTGTTCATAGTTGCAATTGTTTTGCTTCGGCAGGGGCACCACCCAAAAGGAAGTGAATGGCTGTATCAAGGCTGAACAGACTTCCTGTGCTTGTTGTCTTGGGAGGACCTCACAGAGGCAGCTAAGAAAGCCAGAGAAAAATTCAGACCGTTTCATTTAGTTCCAGTCAGCGGCCAGACATGGAGCTCTGGATGGGATTATATCTTGTGAGCTTCCTCAACATGGCACACTGTTTGCCCGAATCGTCCTATACTGTTCTTTTGAACAAACTGTCATTCGAAAGTGCTCAGAATTATTGCAATCCTGGAGGTTTCCTAACCAACATTCCAAATGAGAAGGAAATGGCGAAGATTCTAAAAACAATCCGGGATATGAATAACAAAACTGCCACGTTATTTTGGATCGGACTAAAGAAGGATAAAGGCACCTGTGTTCAACAGCATTTGCTTCTTAAAGGATTCCGCTGGGCTGTGGACAACAGCACTGAATCTGACTTTAAAACCTGGAAAGCTGAACCTTCAGGAACTTGCGCAAATCCTCTCTGTGGGCAGCTTTCAGTGGAGTACAGTGACTCTGGCCCAAAACCCAATGGGTTTGTGAGTGCAACCTGCAAACAAGAACATCCTTTCATTTGCAAACGAAACGTCAAGCTGGAATGTCCTCGGCCAGTAATATTTGGCTCACATGACATGATTGAGCCAGAACATGATCAGTATACACGTCAGATTGTTTGCCATTCTGGTGCCACGTTCCATCTGACCTGCTCCAAAGATCTAGTTTGGACTGTGGCCGGCAACGAAAACGTGGATATATTGCAACTCTGCCTGGAGTGCAAAAAAGGCTACAGGAGGGATGCATCCGGAAGCTGTGCGGATGTAAACGAATGCGAAGAATCCAAACCATGCGAGCATGAATGCGAGAACACAGACGGCTCCTACAAGTGTCTATCTTCGTACAATAGCAACGGCATTTATGATGAACCATCACAGCCACCCACCACCACTCTGAAAATCATGGTCAAATCTGTGCTAACTCAACCTACGTCTCCGCCTGATGATGTCAGAATGAACAAAACAGTTGTGCAAATTGACGAGAGCGCTGGAGACATTTCAAATATCATAGTACCTGCGATTATAGCTCTGCTGATTTTCATAGTGTTGCTGGTGATTGTGGCGGCCATCGTGAAAGGATGCCTCAGGAGGAGATCCATAAAGCTGGCTCGGAGGAAGGCGGAGGCTGTGGCTCTGAATGGATCCAGCTCCATGGAGAAGGTGAATGAAAAAGAGGAAACCTAAGTGGGAGAGACTGTGCAAATGTGAAGGATAATTCAACATGACACATGCAGACTACAGAGAGTGCTTTTGCAAGATATTCCTCTCTCAGAACATTTGGGTGTGAGGTCTGGAGTCACAAGAGTGCTGTGTAATTACTGCCTTTGAGTTTCGTTTGCCATTTCGTCTCACAGTTTAAATCAGGGTCTTTATGCCGATGTGGATTTGGGAAATTCTTTCTAGGTCACGTCGACGGTAATTAGAATCATGAAAAGCGTACTCTGTCTTTGTTTACTCTTTCATTGCTGATATTTAAATGCACCTATGTGGAGATGTAAGAACTGTAGAAGATATTGTGTGGTCTTATTCTATATTTCTGTTATGTTTCGCAATATGAAAGTTTATACGTGTCTTTTTGACTCAAGAGTTACGTAAATAAAGACGTATGTTTAAGCTGCTGTAGCTACGCTAATACCTCACGTAAATGTCTTTATTACCTGACAGATATCGCTGAAATATGTGTCCTGAGAGATCACACTCGTTTCTGGCACTGTTTGTAAACAGCAAAAAGAAGAATCAGATTAGTGACGCGTGGCTCCGGTGTGAGTTTAGTCAGGTTACTTTCGTTTGGTGCCGCTAGAGGCTCTGAAATCACTTACAGCAGCTTTGAAGGCGCTCTCAGAATTTTGTTCATTTGATTCAGTCGACTTCATCTTATAATGAATATCATATAAATATATTTTGTTCATTTATTAATTTATAGTAGGCCTAATATATTCTTCAAAAACGTTTAAAGAGAAAAAAATATTGAGTGCACCTTTAATAAAGAAAATAAAGTAGGCTAATAATGATTTAAGAATCCACCTTATTTTTCCCATATTTGTAAATATAAAGTGCGAGGCTTCCGGTCTAATCCGCTTCCAGCTATTTTTTTAGCTGTACAAAACAGCTCGTTTTGCTTCTTAATATTTAAATCTGGTGTGTCTTGCCATATTATTTTAATGTATTAGCTTAATTATGAGCACAGTGGTTTGTAGTGCAAATAGTTTTACCGTGCACTTGGTTATTCTTCTCTCTATTTACCTACCGCGGCTAATAAACCGGAAGCCTCGCACATTCACAGAAAACGGCGTACTTCCGCGTTGAAAAATACATGAATAGCGCTAATGAACCGAAAGTCTCGCCCATAGGCTTATTTCCGCATTGAAGAATAAGGTAAATATATTTCATCTTTTGTCTAAAACGTGATCATGTCTGTAAGTTTTTTTGTTAATACGTCACAGATAAAAAGTACACAATACATTAATGATAAACAAAAATTAATAAAATAAAATAAACGCATTGTGGGTAGGATAGCCATAAATCAGCCTTGTATTATACATAGCTATTCCCTGCAGCAGCATAAACATAGAAATACAGCAGTCATTGAAAACGTTTCCCACTGGCTTCAGGTCAGATTTGATATCTGGTTTACAATCACACACACAACATGTTAGGTTTAGTGGTGAACTTTCAAAACCTTCTTTTAGAATTATTACAATGCTTTCACTTGAAATATAATCGAAATTCTACAATATAAAAAAGTGCAGACTCGAACATTTGCTCATTTTTGCTTGTTTGTGTGATTTTTGGCAACGTGACGCTTTTAAATACATTTAGCATTTAATATTTTAAAACAAAACTGTTCACAGACCACTGACTGAATCGTGTTTCACCGACTACGGTGACGTCATATTTGCATACTGCGCTGCGATTGGTCATCTTTCTTGCATATATTTGCGTACTTAATTGGCTGACTGTCATGACAAGGCAAAGCGGTTCTGATTTCATTTGTGTACACAGAAGCAAAACCGAAAACGGCAACACTATTTTGTCCCCGCTTTGCCAGGACTGCAAGTTCTCTTCGGAATCTCACATAATACACTGAGACTGACTGAGAGTGAAAGATTTCCACAGGTTTTATTCCAATCAAAATGAACACCTAAACATTTGGCTGTGGATATTTCGTTTCTTTTTTTCTTTTTTTTTTTTCTTAACGTCACACGTTTTTTTTTCTCCATATCGACACACTTTATAATAACTTTCATTAATAAGCCATTCAAAGCATTATATAATGCGCGTATAGGCAAAAATGAACTGCTGATATAATCTAATAATGGCATTAAGGAAAGTTATTATGAAGTCTTACCAATACATTTCAACAAAAAAACACAACAGATAACAAAACAAGTCTTTATGCTGTAATACCGAGTTTTACAGCGTTGTAGTTCTGGATGTGCAGGTGCCGTTCCTGTACGTGCTGCCGGACTCCAGATTGTCCGGCTGAAAGTCATCCACACTGTATCCTCGACTCTTCAGAGCGGTGGCATAGTAATCTATGGGCTCCTCCGTGGCGTTTTCCCACCACCGGAGGCATAAAATCCTCTGAAAGGAGCGTCTGAAGTTGTCCGACAGGAATCCGTACAGGATGGGGTTGGCACAGCTGTTGGCATATCCCAAAATCACAGCCAGCTGACTGAGGGTGGCATTGTGCTGCTGGACGAACACGCTAACCAGCTGCACGATGTGAAAAGGCATCCAGCAGATCACGAACACCGTCACCACCATCATCACCATCAGCGTGATCTTCCTCTCGGACTTTTTGCGCTGCTGCCAGCCCGCTTTCAGCGCCACCACCCGCATCTTCACTATGATGAGGATGTAGCACATGCATATGGCAATGACAGGGAACAGAAAGCCCATCAGAAAGGCGTAGATCACAAACACAGCCATCCACTGACGCTCGGGCTCCGGCATCTGCATGTTGCACGCCACCGATCCGTCAGAGTTGGGTGCAGTGGTGGAGAAGATGATGATGGGTAGGATGACCAGGATGGAGAACATCCAGACCCCTAAGTTGACCATTTTGGCGATGGTGGGTCTCCGGTACCGGGCTGCTTTGATGGGATGCACCACGGAGATGTAGCGATCGATACTCAACACAGTCAGACAATAGATGCTGGTGAACATGTTAATGGCATCAACACTTAAAACCAACCGACACAGCAGAGAACCAAACGGCCAGTGGTGAAGTAAAGAAGAGGTGACTAAGAAAGGCACACTCAACATGAGTAACTCATCCGCGATCGCCAAGTTCAAAATGTAGATGTTCGTCGCAGTTTTCATCTTCGCATACCTGAAAATCACATAAATCACCATCGAGTTCCCACAGAGTCCCACCAGACACACTACGGAATAAATGAAGGAGATGAAGATCGCGCTGCTGCCGTGAGAATCCCCGTTATGCGTCTCGTTGCTGGAGGAGTTTAACAGATATAAACCGTCCTCCAGGTTCTTGAAGGTGTCGTTGGGCAGCATTCCGACACTGTTGTGAGGCTTTCTGAGGATTTAAAGTGTATAAATACGCGCTCAGAAGATGCGCGCATTGATGCTGCGAGACTCCGGAACACGCATCCCGACGCTGCGGCGGTTTCAGCACCATGGACAGTTACTCCACATCCACATGCATCACATTCACAGACGTCACACGTGCAACATGACGCCATCGGCTCCTAATGGGTTTGTGAGCGCGTCTGAGAGGCAAAAATAGTTTCTTGACGACACCTAGACCTTCCCTCAGTGTCTCTATAAACTCAAAATAATAATAAACAGACATTTTCGATATCAAATAAATCAATACATACAATGTTTGGTCTTTCTTGTTGCCTAAGTTAACTTGAAACAACACTCAGAAAGCTTGATTGTTTTTATGCTGCTTTTTAACATCTTCAAATGTTGACTGACAAATGAAACTGACCTTTGGGTCTCTGGCGGAGATTTCACTACGGTCAGGTCATGTCCTCAGCACTGTCACAAGACTATTCAGAGCACCCTAGAAATAATTGTGTTTAATTCAAATTGTTTATGATTATATTCATTAGAAACCCAACCCATGCCCTTGCAATGAGTTGCTCAGAACATGAAATGCTCTGTTTAGGGTAAAACAGGTAGGCTTAGTTCCCACACTCAGTTGAGTTTAAAATTCATAGGTTTTCTTCATGCCCTTTCCCTCTAAAATTGAATAAAACATGTTGTTCATCCTTTGACAAAGAAAGAGGTTTTACTGAACAAATGAAAAGCTCAGTATTTTGAGTCTTGAACCCTGACTGTTGCCACAGTCTTTATATAGTTTTCCTATACTGCACAATGCCTTGTAATAACAACAAAGCTCCCTTGAGTGTGAAGCTTATCTGTGCTATTTCTGGCACCACCTAGTGATGGATGCAAAGCTAAAAACAATAATCCAGCTTCAGCTATACGAATGCTGTTTGAGGGACTATGGGTAAAAATACTGGGTTTCTGAACCATATCACATTTAGATGCATTTCTGAATGTGTGTAGATGGACCTTTTTATACAAAACAAAAACGACACAAACCAAATGCGGTATAACTGGCTTCATTTTCACTATTTAATTTATAAGAATAAAAGTTTCGGAAATGAAAATTCTAAATGTTTAGGTTAAACTCTCACAGTCACTTTACAGAGCACTAAATAAATAAATACAAACAAATACAATAAACAAACATACACTACACTACCAGTCAAAAGTCTTTGAATAGTAAGATTTTTTGTTTTTTTTAAAGAAGTCTCTTTTGCTCACCAAGCCCGCATTTATTTGATCCAGTAACATCCTGAAATATTTTTACTATTTAAAATAACTGTTTTCTATTTTAATATATTTTAAAATGTAATTTATTCCTTGTGATTTCAAAGCTGAATTGAAATCAACTGTTACATATTGATAATAGTAATAATAATAAATGTTCCTTTTAGAATGCTATCTGAAGGATCATGTGACACTAAAGACTGAAGAATGAAATGGAAAGCAGATATTCTAAATATTTTACAATATTACTGCTTTTGATGTATTTAGTATCAAATAAATGCATGCTTGGTGAGCAGAAGAGACTTCTTCGAAAACATTAAACATCTTAATAATAATAATTAGGGCTTTTTAAGGCATTAACTTAATTAGTTATGAAAAAATAACGCAATTTAAATATTTAATATGCCCCCAGACCTGTACATCATCTTATATTCCATTCAGTTGACTGTTGACAAATATTTTATCCATAAATGCAATTATGCCCTAAAATTCAAGATATTGGTGCCAAAAATGCCCCTGAATGTGTTTTGTCTAATATTTATATATTTATATATATATGATCACATATCACACAAAATCACACAGGCAGCAAGAGTAATATGACACCAGTGCTGATTTTGTCCCGATCTATCACAAGCTTAAATGTGATTTTATACAACAGTTTAGTAAATAAAATGTTGATAGCCTATTGTGTTATATTTTAAACACAATATTATGTGTTTTTGCTCAATTTTGCAGAGAACATATTTTAAAGCCATAGCAGAATCGTTGCACGTTACCGACAAACACAGCAGTGTTTAGTTTCGTTTTGAACGCACAATGTGAACCAATGATTCAGAGAGCCATTTACTTCATGCCTGAATGAATCAGCCATTTGAACGAATCGAAGACGTTTACCGCCACCTGCTGGCAGATTTAGTTTCTTATTTAGAGTATAATTTCATAAAAAAATAATAATTAAAAAATAAGAAGAATAAAAATAAAAACATTAAACCAATTTTTTTTTAATTCTGTCATTTACTCACCCTCATGTTGTTTCAAACCTTTCTTTTGTGGAACAAACTAATAAATTAATAAATAAATTATATTTTGAATCAAATCAAATCAAATAAATTTTGTTAAACAAATAATTTCTTACTGAAGCTACTTTTTGTAATATCTTTTTGATGCTTTACACAACAATGACTTTATATTATCTTTTGGGAGAAATTTCTCAGCCAAATTTGATGTGCGATTTATTTGCGATTAATTAGATGAATTAATCGAAACATCATGTAATTAATTACATTACAAATTTTAATTGACTGACAGCCCTAATAATAATCTATGCCTAATTTGGTGGATGCCACTTTAAAATGTCAAGTTTATCACTTTTAAATTACAGTCTGTTTAGCAATGGATAGGATAATTTCATCAAAAGTTGTGGAAAACCATTTACATGTATTAATTTAGCAAATGCTTTTTATCTAAAGTGACAGCACAAACAATTTGTCATCCATTTGATCTGTTAGAAAGCATATAGCACATTATGTCAGAGCAGACTTCAGGTGCTGAGTTTGGTGGATGTCGCTTGAAAGTGTTTGAAAGATAAATTAAGTCTCAGACTTGGTAGAATTTCGATGGGAACAAAATCTAATTAAAGTTTGAACAATTTCAGTATGCTGTAACATGCCCACAATATTCTATTCATTTAACAAGACAGCTGGTAAGATGTGTCAGACCTAAATAACCATTTCACACCTGAAATAATTTTATCCTCTTCACTCCCAAGCCAAGACACTCCATCTCAAAATGCTCACACCTTGAAAATAGGATATAAGAATAGCAAAAACCTGAAACTCTTTAGTCAGAATTTGAGTGATACCTCATTTTTTCTCACAGATGGAGACTCGTGTTGTCCTTGAAATGTAATGAGCCCAGTCAGAGCACAACATGTGAGGAGCAGATGGCTGTCTTCACACTCTTCTCTCTGAAACTCTCTCTTTCTCTCTTTCTCTCTCTCTCTCTCTCTCTGAACTGGAGAAGAGCCAGATCATTCAGCAGGTGTTTCTCTCTTTCCATCTAGTTAAGACCAGCATCTTTGCCCGGTGTCATATGAAGTGACCCGACCTCTTCAGGACGAATATGATTTCAGACATCAGGTAGATACAGCTGTCCGGGTCTGCTTATTAAAAGACATTAATTAGTAAGACATCTGATTTCATTTTATTCAGTAAATTAATTGTTTCACAACTTAAACAGTTGGTAATTGTAAAAATAATTTCCTTTGATAAATAAATAGTCTGTCCTAAACCCTAAGTATTAAACTTCTGCTATTCTGATATATAACTGCTAAAAGTACAAAATCCACTCAGACTCTTGTGGAATAAAAAAACATCTCTGTCCATTGATGATCATACGTTTAAAAAATTGCCAACATTTCATTACATTATACAGGTCCTTCTCAAAAAATTAGCATATTGTGATAAAGTTCATTATTTTCTGTAATGTACTGATAAACATTAGACTTTCATATATTTTAGATTCATTACACACAACTCGAAGTAGTTCAAGCCTTTTATTGTTTTAATATTGATGATTTTGGCATACAGCTCATGAAAACCCAAAATTCCTATCTCAAAAAATTAGCATATTTCATCCGACCAATAAAAGAAGAGTGTTTTTAATACAAAAAAAGTCAACCTTCAAATAATTATGTTCAGTTATGCACTCAATACTTGGTCGGGAATCCTTTTGCAGAAATGACTGCTTCAATGCGGCGTGGCATGGAGGCAATCAGCCTGTGGCACTGCTGAGGTGTTATGGAGGCCCAGGATGCTTCGATAGCGGCCTTAAGCTCATCCAGAGTGTCGGGTCTTGCATCTCTCAACTTTCTCTTCACAATATCCCACAGATTCTCTATGGGGTTCAGGTCAGGAGAGTTGGCAGGCCAATTGAGCACAGTAATACCATGGTCAGTAAACCATTTACCAGTGGTTTTGGCACTGTGAGCAGGTGCCAGGTCGTGCTGAAAAATGAAATCTTCATCTCCATAAAGCTTTTCAGCAGATGGAAGCATGAAGTGCTCCAAAATCTCCTGATAGCTAGCTGCATTGACCTTTCCCTTGATAAAACACAGTGGACCAACACCAGCAGCTGACATGGCACCCCAGACCATCACTGACTGTGGGTACTTGACACTGGACTTCAGGCATTTTGGCATTTCCCTCTCCCCAGTCTTCCTCCAGACTCTGGCACCTTGATTTCCGAATGACATGCAAAATTTGCTTTCATCTGAAAAAAGTACTTTGGACCACTGAGCAACAGTCCAGTGCTGCTTCTCTGTAGCCCAGGTCAAGCTCTTCTGCCGCTGTTTCTGGTTCAAAAGTGGCTTGACCTGGGGAATGCGGCACCTGTAGCCCATTTCCTGCACACGCCTGTACACGGTGGCTCTGGATGTTTCTACTCCAGACTCAGTCCACTGCTTCCGCAGGTCCCCCAAGGTCTGGAATCGGTCCTTCTCCACAATCTTCCTCAGGGTCCGGTCACCTCTTCTCGTTGTGCAGCGTTTTCTGCCACACTTTTTCCTTCCCACAGACCTCTTGCTTGAGGGCGTCAATGATGGCCTTCTGGACAGCAGTCAGGTCGGCAGTCTTACCCATGATTGCGGTTTTGAGTAATGAACCAGGCTGGGAGTTTTTAAAAGCCTCAGGAATCTTTTGCAGGTGTTTAGAGTTAATTAGTTGATTCAGATGATTAGGTTAATAGCTCGTTTAGAGAACCTTTTCATGATATGCTAATTTTTTGAGATAGGAATTTTGGGTTTTCATGAGCTGTATGCCAAAATCATCAATATTAAAACAATAAAAGGCTTGAACTACTTCGAGTTGTGTGTAATGAATCTAAAATATATGAAAGTCTAATGTTTATCAGTACATTACAGAAAATAATGAACTTTATCACAATATGCTAATTTTTTGAGAAGGACCTGTAGTTGATGTTTCACCAGTGAAGCGAAGATGGCCTCCAGGTTGTGTGCTTCTGAGCTGCAGGAATCAGCCGACCATCTGCTATTGAGATGAATGAGAAACTGCAGGTACTTTAAACCTCCTTGACTGACAGAAATGAAAAAGAAAAGCAGCTCTTATGTAGTCTGTGCAGTCCATTCTAAAGTTTAAGGTCAGTAGGATTAAAAAAAAAAAAAAAGAAATCAATACTTTTTTTTTCAGTAAGGACACATTATATTGATCGAAAATAACCCCAAAACATTTAGAATGTTACAAAAGAATTTATTTAAAAGAAATGCTGTATTTTTATTTTACATTCATCAAAGAATTTTAAAAAAAGGTCTCACAATTTTGCAAATCATCATATTAGAATGGTTTCTGAAGGATCTGTGACACTGAAGACTGGAGTAATGATGCTGAAAATTCAGCTTTGCATCACAGAAAAAATTAAATATATTAAAATATAAAAAAGTAATTTTAAAAAGTAATACGATTTTACAATATTGTTGTTTTTACTGTACTTTGTATGCAGTGAATGCAGTTTTGGTGAGCAAATGAAAACTTTCAGAAACATGAAAAAAATCTTTGTACCACAAGCCGTTTTAGTATGCTTAGGCTCATTAACTCAAAATAAGATGTCATAAAATCTTTTTTAAATTGATCAACATTTTTATGTAGTGAAGCCTTTTCAACAAAAAGATGTCTTATTCTACTTCAATTTAGCTACAAACTAATTTAGAACTAAAAAACACTAAAACATTACTACATTATTTTACATTTGCTAATAATGTTTTTTTGTGTACAATAAGAAAAAAACTGTTTAACTTTAGTAGATTTTTGTAATAGATGGCTGGATGATGGAAAAAAACATACAGTCAAACCAAAAATTATTCAGACACTAGATTTTTTTTACTAGTGGGTGTAGAACACTATAAGTCATTTATGTAAGTGAGGATAGCAAAATAAAGCAAACTGACATGTTATACCCAAACATTCTTCATAGAGTGCACTACCAGTAAAACCAAATTTTGGTTTGATACTTTAAAATGAACATATGTTGTTACATACCTTTCTATCAAAGATATCTGAAATAATCAAGATGAATTTGTTCCACCTTAAAATGAAAATTTTGTCAGTAATCACTTACCCCCATGTTGTTCCCGACCTGTAAAAGCTTCGTTCGTCTTTGGAACACAATTTAAGATATTTTGGATGAAAACCAGGAGCTTTGTGGCTATCCTATTGACTGGCAAGTAAATAACACTGTCCAGGCCCAAAAAAGTATGAAAGACGTCATCAAAATAGTCCATCTGCCATCAGTGGTTCAACTATAATTTTATGAAGCTAGGAGAATACTTTTTGTGCGCAAAGAAAACAACCAATTCGTGTCCTCCGCATCAACGTTGTGCCCTTCTGGAAAGTATCCACTGGATACAAACAGTGTACGCTGTTCTCTGTCAGCTGCAGCACACGGATACGTTTTTTACATTTATTTACGGTTTGATTGTAATGAAAACAGCATATCCACGTGACGAATCTAACAGAGAACAGCGTACGTTGTGTGCGTCCAGTGGATACTCTCCAAAAGAGGAGACGAATTGTTGAATAAAGTCGTTATTTTTGTTTTCTTTGCGTACAAAAAGTATTCTCGTAGCTACGTAAAATTATGGTTGAACCACTGATGGCAGATGGACTATTTTGACAACGTATTTCATACTTTTCTTGCCCTTGACAGTGTTATTTAACTTACCAGTCAATGGGACAGCCACAAAGCTCCTGATTCTTATCCAAAATATCTTAAATTGTGTTCCGAAGATGAACAAAGCTTTTATGGGTTTGGAACGACATAGGGGTAAGTGTTTAATGATAAAATTTTCATTTTGGGGTGGAGTAACCTTTTTACTCTTGAGCTTGTGTCATATTTTATTACCATTTTCTAAACTGTAGCAAATAAACTGTGAGAGATTTTGAAGGTATCTGAATAAATTTTGGTTTAACTGTGTTTCATTTGTGATTATCAAGATAAATTTGAGTTCTTGTCATATTTTATTACCATTTTCTAAACTACAGCGAATAAACTGTGAGAAATGCAAGAAATGTTGAAGGTGTCTGAATAAATTTTGGTTCGCCTGTAAATTAAAATTCCACATATTCAACCATTTTTAATGATGTTTAAACTCTAATTTTAATAAACTAAGAAGCAAAAGTCTCATTTTGTTCATTCTCCGACCCTGAGCTGCATCTCAAGTCCTGAAGCTCCACCGCGGTCCTGTAGTCATCCAGCGCTTGCTCCATCCATCCCAGATGATCCCGAACATCAGCCCTCAGTTTATAGAGAAGAGCATCTTCGGGTTGCAGCGTCAGAGCTTCAAGAAACACACACACAGAAAGATATGTCAGAGCAAAATGTCACTCTCACCTTCCCCAGCATTTATCAATCTGTCTCGTGTTTACAGAGAGGTGTAGCTTTATTTGTGTCTTCACCACAACAGCTTTGTTCACAGTTAGACTCTCAGCTCTGTTCTTCTCGCACAGAGACTGACGTTAATATTAGGCTAGCACGCATCACACAGTACTTATTCGTGACTGAAACATCAGGCTGGGAGAGACAGCAAATAGAAGGACATCTACTTTTTAGTTCACACAAGAGGGACAATTTGCCATCTGCATTTGCATAAATTAGCATTGCTCGCCTGCTACCTTTACAGACGCTGTTTTGCTTCAAAGAGCTTGCACATGTAAAGGCCTTGATTCGAGTGAGATAATGTAGAAAAACCTCGCTTTTAGGGCTTATAGGATAAGTGTTCAATGTGTCTATTTACGGCTAACAAAATTAGATTGTTTGAAAGCGCACACTGGAATAGCAAGTGATTACTCCATTCACAGAGAACATACTCATTAGATACCGAGGGCCATCTGTTTCCTAATATCCCACCTGTTTCAGCCGCAGGCGGAGGGAATTAGAAATGGGCTCTAGGAAACTCTGGATTTTCATATCAGAAATGCTTGCACATCCTTGCATTCGACTTCATAAATATGCAGCCTGCCAAGAGGAAATCTATAATTGGTTTACACTGTAACCATAGTAACCACCTGTCTCTTGTTGTAGAGCAGTAAAGGGACATGTTTGCTGCATTTGTTTTCCTTCTGTGTCTTTTTTTTTCTTGTCCCCAGGCAGTCATGTGGCTAAACCCATCATGCTCGGGTCCTCTTATGTGTGAAAGTGAGTGCTGAAAGCATTCATCTGCCTCACACACACACTCAAGTAGACACTCTTTGGACTTTGAGTATTAAGTTTGTTGTACACCAAAGCTGGTTTAGGTCAAGTACTGGCTATTTGAAAAGGAAGAGACATGTTTTTACATGCAGGCAGTTGTAAGTGAAATTATAGCACAATGACTGGTGATGAAAATTCATATAATGACGTGAAAATACTGAAAAATAGCAAAAAATAATAAGCACTGATTTTTCAGAAATAAGTGAAAAACTATACATATCCAATAGGCTTAATTCTGTGTTAAAGAATAAGGTGGATAGTACCATTCAAAAAAATTGAATTTATACTATAATTTAGCAAGGATGTATTAAATTGATATTAAATTGATCAAAAGTGACAGAAATGGCATTTATAACGTTACAAAAGATACTTTGAACATTCAAAAAAAATATTAAGCAGCACAACTTTTTTTTAACAATGATAATAATAAACGTTTCTTGAGCAGCAATTCAGCATATTAGAATGATTTCTGAAGGATCATGTGACACTGAAGACTGGAGTAATGATTCTGAAAATTCAGGAAGAAAAAAAAATCACAGAAATAAACTTTCTTTTTTCAAATATGGGATCAGTTAGATTTTTTCATCTCTTCAAGACTGTGTATATTGGATCAAATATACAGAATGCAGCTGATTTTTTATCAATGTTGTGCTGCTTAATATTTTAATATTCTTTGATGAATAAAACATAAAAAAGACTCTGTTCAATAATTTCTTAATTTCTTTCTTTGTTTGAAAGAATTAATACTTTTATTCAACAAGGATGTTACATAACAAGTGACAGCAAAAAGTTATATTATTAGAAAATATTTCTATTTTGAATGAATGTTGTTCTTTTAAACTTTTATTTATCAAAAGAACCCTGAAAAAAGTAGCACAGGTTCCAAAAAATATTAAGCAGCACTACGGTTTCCAACATTGGTAATACATCAGCATATTAGAATGATTTCTGAAGGATCAGATGAAAATGGAATGGCAGATGAAAATTCAGCTTTGCATCACAGAAATAAATTATACTTTTAAGTATATTAAAATAGGAAACTCAACTCAAATATTGCAATTTTAAATTGCAATATTTCATAATATTAATTTTTCTGTGTTTTTGATCAAATAAATGCGGCCTTGATTTTAAAAAAAAAAAAAACATAACAAATCTTACTGATCCCAAACTTATACACATAATCAGATTACAGCTAACAATTTCAATGTGCAGTTTGCATCAGACGGTCAGTGAGAGGTCTGACTGCATTCTGTATGAGACGGAGCATTTGTATGTCTGTCTGGATTTGTTGAGGATAAAGACAACTTTGCTATCTTTTCACCAGCTCTCCATTAAGCATCTTGACAAAAGCCCTTCACAGAGATATCAGCCAGTGTTATCATATGTAATTAAGTGCAGACGACATTAAAAGTGGGTCTGATGTACAAACCTCCCTGTAAAGCGATGAATCATTATTGGTATAGTAATATCAGGATGTTTAAAATTGGAACATAATAACTTTTCTATATATGTATACGCCAATGAAATCAAGAAACACAATATACTCTGTAGTCAGCTTTTGGCCCTGCTCTCTCACGACACACTGCATGATGATTAATGTGACCTTCAGTATTCAGATGAGAATTAGTAATAACTGCGTACTACCAAATTAGTTGTTATAAGGTTTTCCATCTCATGTCAGCTTGAAATACAAATAAGAGTAATTAAATACATAAGCCTAAATAAATCATACAAGTTAGTTTAGTTTTTGTCTCTACAAAGAGTAAGTAACATATACAGTCTCTGGACAAAAAATAAGGAAAGATGATTTTCAGCATTACTTGAAATAAACATTGAAATAATAAATATTTTGTAATATTATAAATGTTTTTACAGTCACATTTGATTAATTTATTGCATCCTTGCTAAATAAAAGTACTTATTTCTTAAGCAGCAAATCAGCAAATTAGAATGATTTCTGAAGGATCATGTGACTCTGAAGACTGGAGTAATGATGCTGAAAATTCAGCTTTTAACATTTTAAAATATACTCAAATAGAAAACAGTTATTTTAAATTGTAATATTTCACAATATTACAGTTTTTACTGTATTTTTGATCAAATAAATGCAGCCTCGAGCAACAAAAGATTCTTAATTATTCCAAACTTTCAACGGGTAGCGTATCTGTAGACTTCAGGGCACATAATGGTACAGGAGTGTGGAATATCACTCCTTTAATAAAAGGTGGCAGTGCTGCAGCTCACCTTGCGTAAGGTCTCTCTCGGCTGATTGGAACTGCCTGAGAGAGCAGTACAGGTTGGCTCTGTTAAAGTAGGCATGTGCAGACAGCGGGTTGAGGCAGAGAGCTTCATCGAAATCCTGCAGGGATTCTGGGACCTTCCGCAGCAGAGCGTGAGTGATGGCTCGGTTCAGGATGGCAGACTCATCTGCGGGGTCCAGCTCAAAAGCTCGGGTGTAGTACTCACATGCCTGTGTCACAGAAAATATGAGACTCGCTATATATCAGCGTCTCTCGTCAAGAGAGTCTCAAGAGAGTCAGTAGTGAATTGCCTCTGGTTTTACCTGCTCAAACTGTCCGTTGTAAAAGAAGAGGTTGGCAGCGTTGAAGTAAGCGAGGGCATATCCCGGGTTGAGGCTGATAGCAGTCTGGTAGTTCTTCATGGCACTAGCTTTATCCCCCATGAACTGCTGGATCAGACCTCGGTTTGTGAAAAGCTGTTCCGCATGAGGGTTACACTAAAAAGACAAAGACAAGAGATATTAGAGGAATAATTCACTAAAAATGTAAAAATTCACTTTCATTGTTTAGAAAAGAGTGACCAATACTGTAAAATAATACCACAATTTAAAAGAATTGTTTTCTATTTTAATATATATTTTAAATGTGATGCAAAGCTGAATTTTCAGCATCATTACTCCAGTCTTCAGTCTTCAGTGTTACATCAAGTATTAAGAATCAAGCATATGTAAACTTTTGAACGAGGTCTTTTTTATAAATTCAACTATTATTTTCTCTGGTGGACTATTATGTAAAAAAAATTTTATGTGAGATATCTTATTCAGGTCAGTACTAAATAAAAAAAATAACATGCATTTTGTATGATCCTTCTTATTTTGGTCAAATAATTAAAGGAACACTTCACTTTTTTTGAAAATAGCCTCATTTTCCAACTCCCCTAGAGTTAAACAGAAGAGTTTTACCGTTTTAGAATCCATTCACCTGATCTCCGGGTCTGGCGGTTGCACTTTAAGATTAGCTTAGCATAAATCAGTGAATCAGATTAGACTGTTAGCATCTCGAAAAATGACCAAAGAGTTTCGATATTTCTCCTATTTAAAACTTGACTCTTCTGTAGTTACATCGTGTACTAAGACCGACAGCAAAGTTCCTTGATTATTACACCAGAATGAGAGTATAGTTCCTATCCATACCAGCCAAGAAAATCAAAACTTTTCATTTTCTGTCAGCCTTAGTACACAATGTAACTACAGAAGAGTCAAGTTATAAATAGGAAAAATATTGAAACTCTTTGGTCATTTTTGTGTGAGATGCTAACGGTCTAATCAGATTCAATAATTTATGCTAAGCTATGCTAAAAGTGCTACCGCCCGACCTGGAGATCGACTGAATGGGTTCGAAAACGGTGGAACTCATCTGTTTAACTCTAGGGGACTTGGAAAATTAGCCTATTTTCAAAAAAAGTGGAGTGTTCCTTTAACATTTAGCAGATTTTACAAGGTGTATGTAAACTTTTGACCTCAACTGTACAAGTATACGTCTCTTTAGTGGCAACCTTTATAGCAGTGTTTATATCTTGCAGGGCTGCAAACATGTTGCCCATCTGTAGGTTGGTGACAGCTCTGCCTTCATATGCTGCCCAGCATTCAGGGTTCACCTCTACAGCCACAGTGAACTGATTCCAGGCTCTCTGGAAGAATCCCAAAACCTGCCGTAGAGGACAAGATATCGACATGGATTAGTGGAAATCAATAGACTTGAGAGGCAACAGGCTGTCTGCAAGATACCGCTCCCTCTCAGGGATAAGAGACAGAGATAATAAGGGCCAAGATGAATACCAAAAGAATCAGATACATCCTTGTTTGTTTCCTACCGTTGACCTGATTTCTGTGGTTTGTCTCTGGGCATTGGCCATTAGTATGTCTACATTTAATATTAAAGAAAGGTTTCTTTCTAAAAAGAGAATTCAGGAACAGAGACAGTGTGCACAGATAAAAGATACCAGACCAGGCAAAATGCTTGAATAGAGGAGAATGTAGAAAAAAAGATTAACAAGAAAAGGTTAACAAGATTCAGATTTACCAAGCATAGATTATTTATAATAAATACACTTGTGTTCAAAAGTTTGGGATCAGTATGATTTTTAACTTTTTTTTTCTAAAGAAGTTTCTTATGCTACTGTATCTGTTTAATCAAAAATGTATATTGTTGTTAAAAATGTATATTTTGAATAATTGCTGTTCTTTTTAACTTTGTATTTATCAAAGAATAAAAAAAGCATCCCAGGTTCCCAAAAAATGTTAAGCAGTTGTTTCAACACTGATAATAATGAGTATATAAGAATGATTTCTGAAGGATCACATGACACTGAAGACTCGAGTAATGGCTGATGAAAATCCAGCACTGTGTCACAGAGGTAAATTATATTTTAAAATATATTGAAACAGGAAACCACTATTAGAAATTGCAATAATATTTCACATTACTGTTTTTTTCTGTATCAAATAAATACTGCCTTGATGACCGTAAGCGATTCCGTTAAAAACATCAAAAATCTCACTCATCCCAAAATTTTGAACGCCAGTGTAATTGCTTGTTATCTACATTTCAAGCATTGAAATGTAAAGAGACCACTCAAATGTTTGCAATCCAAAATATTACAGTAGTCCAGTAATTAAGGAATTCTAAAATAACTAATGGTCCTTTCAAAAATATATTGTCATAATTACTTTCTTGTGAGTTTAGAGTTAATGGACATATTTGGCAATTCTGCAATTCTTTTCAACATTGCAAGTTCTAAATTCAAAATAAGACTTTTCTTTTCAGAATTGCAAAAAAAGTCAGCATTGTGAGATAAAAAGCTTCCATGCAAATACAAAGGCAACAAATGCAATTTATAATACAGCAATACTTTGCAAACTTTTTATGTTACCCATAGAAAACAGAGAAAAATCTCTCTACTATCTCCAGTTTAACCCTAGACATCAATGAGATTAAATAGAGACTGTTTAAATCTCCTGTTGCTTAGGTGTTTCTGCTGAGGGGAAAACAACAGTAGTTGTATGTTATATGTGTCTCCTGTAAAGATTAGTTTTTGCCAGCATACAAAAGTCTGCTGTCAAAATTCATTGACATTTCATATTAAATTCTCCCAAGACCAAATGATCAGAGCTTGTATGCTATTCACATACAAAAGTTTTTTTTACTTTACTTTTTTATTTCTCCAAAGGAAGATTAAGTAAAGGATGTGAATAGATACTTAAATGAAGCATTTGGGAACTTCTCTAAGTCTGTTAAGCTGTGAAAGATCAACCTGTGAGAAATAAAAAGAAGCAAGACAATTATTTTTTACACTACCTGTAAGTTGTATGCCAGGCTAATGCGGGCACTTGAACAGAGTGGATTGAGATGCAGGGCTGAGAGGAAGTCCCTCTGGGCTTGTTTCCTGGCGTGACTGTGCCCATAATCCATGAAAACATTGCCTCTGCCCACATGGGAATCTTGCAAGAAGGGATCAAGTCTTAAAGCTTGGCTGTAAGCATCTACAGCTTCCTGCAACTGGCCGAGCCTTGAAAACAGACAAAGCAAGCAGACTATTACACTCAGTGATGTGTCCTAATTCTGTTTGCACATGAACATTAGTTGTCTGCTTAATTATGAACTTCGCCTTGAACGCTCTGTAAAAATATCCTCTCTTGCCTACTTTTGAAGCATTAGATTACAAGCTGTGCAACATTCCGAGCATGAGCACTGAATTCCCCCCAGAAGTCACAGTTTAAAAAGGAAAAAAACGCCCTGCAATTATTGTGAAGAGTGGTTTATTTGAAAGTGCTCCTTTAAAGCAATGATGTCGACTTCTATGGATCTGAAAGCATTCTGTTTTTTTGTAAATGATAGTTCAGAGAGCAATGTGTCTCGTCAGTGAGCTACTAAGATATTTCATATTATATAGTCCATGTAAAGAGATGAGATATCCTGTCTGTCACAGGCTGTTAATCTGATTTAAGTCGGTCTGGACGCATTCTGGAACCGCAGCACCTTTTGAGTGTTGATCAATAAACATAATAGATGCACTCTGAATGCTCTATTGAAATGCAGATCTACACGATAAGCGGCACTGCTCAACGAGAGCTTCAATAACTATTCATAAATGTCACACAAGGTTTCGGGACACTATTAATAATGCAGTCCTAAGAGTGTTCTTCCACTCAAATTCATGCTTTAGGACTATGAGAAGAAAAATACAGTAATTTTTTCTCTGACATGTTCTTGAGCTTGAATAATAATAGAGCCATGTGATACATTTTTTTTTAACTATTATCCAGAAGGTTTTTTTTCTTATTCTTCTGATGAATACTTATTTGGAAATTATGGACTACATTAATCAAAAGTGACATTAAAGACATTTATAATGTTACAAAAAGAATAATGCATCACACCATCTACAGTAAGTATGGTAGGGTGTATATTCCAAGCTTCTTGTGACAAAAGACATAATTTAATTATAATTTATTCCGTAATTCAGGCATTCATTCATTCATTTACTTTTACATTTTTTACCCTCTTAGAATAATCATGTTTTTGTTTGTTTGTTTGTTCGTTTATTTGTTTTTGCAGCTGTGCAACTTGACATAAATGGGCATAATTTCATTTGTGTGTTATTTTATTCTTCTTCTTTTTTTTCTTTTTTTTATATACAGTGCTTTGCAAAAGTATTCATACCGCTTTTTTTATTTCTCTCACATTTTGTTACGTTGTTGTCTTATGTTAAACTGCTTTAAATTACTTTTCCCCCCACATAAAAAAAGTTTTTAAAATCTTTGCAAATTCATTAAAAATAAAAAAAACTTAAATCATTCCATTGCATAAGTATTCATATCTGGGACAGTTAAAATTTAGCTCAGGAGCATTCTGATTGCTTACATACACTTTGAGTAAAGTTAACCTGTGGCAAATTCAATTTAATGGGTATGATTTGGAAAGGCAGACACGTCTTAATAAAAGGGCTAACAGCTGAAAAAACATATCAGAGCAAAAACCAAGCCCTGAGGTAAAAAAAAAAAAAAAAAAACTGCCTGTAAAACTCAAAGACAGGATTGCATCAAGCCACACATCTGGGAAAATGTCTGCCAGACCGTATCCAAGCTGACAAAGCTGAAGAGGTGAGGTAAAGAATGGCAGATAATTGTCAAATGTTGATGTGCAAACCTTGTTGCATCATACCAAAAAAGACTTGAGGCTATAAAGGTGCTTCAACTAAGTACTGAGTTAAAGGTATAAACACTTGTACTTTTTCATTTTTAATAAATTTATAAAGTTGTGACAGTTCTGTTTTTTGCTTTGTTATTATGGCGTATGGAGTCTAGACTGGTGTGGGGAAAAAAGTCATTTAAAACAGTTTAACATAAGGCAGCAACATAAAACGTGGAAAAAAAAAGGGCTGAATATGAAATGAAGACTTTCGCAAGGCTCTGTAACAAACTCTTTTATTTAAAGGCTCAATGAAAATGTGATTTTCCATAATACATCCTACAGATTTATACTATATGAATCACCTCTTTACTGTGGTGCATTCAATATTTCATTATAAAGAGGAGAATAAAAAAAACTCAGCTGAATTCACTGAATTCCTAGTTCTCAGAAATTCTCAGTCAATAAAACCACATGACCTGCCATGATGGTGTCTCAGAGGGGCTAAAGCCTTGATCTCTTATTTTAAACACAATAGCGGTTTAACATGCTGTGGCGCAGTTATTATGACCACGCTGCCACTACTGAGTGAAAATGGTTCTCAGCTTAAGCATGGCAATTTTGCACTGTGAAATGGTCAATCATACTCAATAACAACTCAAAATACATGCACACCTGTGGTGAATAACTCCCAGTGCATGGTGAATTATTACATCCTCTGGTTGCTTCTGTGCTGCAGCCTTGAAATCCTACAACAAAACACAATAATTTTCACTAACATTATTTTTACCACTACTGCTTTTATAATAAAAAGTCAACAACAAAACTGACTCTATTTATTTTAGTAAAATCGGGTTCATATTATTCCACAGTCTCTAAAAGCCACCTGGCTTTAGTCTTATATTTAATGCCTGCTCTGACAATCCAATCAATTCCCAAGAGATAAACTCATGTTGGCCACATACACACTGCAAGTTTCAGGAGTGAATTATCGTTCCATGTGTGTACGGAACAGCCGCTCCCGCATTTGTAACCATAGCAACATTTCGCCGTCTTGCAGGAGTGAATAAGAATTTTGCCGTTTAGTATCTACCATTTTTTGGCTAAAGACTATTTTTGTCCCACAATTTTAACTAAACATGCTGTGTTTTGTTTATGCTCGGGAGGTTGCTTTAGAGTGCTGTCTTGCAGTGTTGCCATGTCCTCGTATTTACAAGCGCTTCTAGGCCTGTTATTTGGTCTTAGCTAATAAAGCTAGGCACTTTATGGAGTTAATAAAGTTGTCTATGGCGGATATGGGATGTATGATTTTTTTGGTGTTATAAAACATAAAGCATTTGGGTGTTTTACTGTTTTTTTGCGCTTGTCCTTGTTTGTGGTTGTTTTTTTCTATGAAGATCTGGCAACACTGACACTTTACTGCAGGGCTCATGAACGCAACTAGCCTAGCCCCATGTCCAAGCTAAGGATAAGACTTCTTTCACCGTTATTTTCTTGCATCTCACGTACAGTTTAGATACATCATTAACAACTAGCTGTTCAGTCCGGTTCCGTACATACTGCATAGAATTTCTGTAAATGCGGTTTATGCGGTTGTCACTCCCGTATTTTAGTCAATTATGTGTGTACAGAACGCGATTAAGGAGTAAAAGGTGAACTGACAACAGAATTTAGCTGCAGTGTGTATGTGGCTGTTTTCATCTCCAAAATGAAAGATGAATATATATTATTGAAAATAATATTGAAATATATATATCAATATACGGATATAAAGCTTTTAAATTGAATTTTAGTTGGCTTTGAAAATAAGAATAGAGGAATATGAAAAACCTCACTCTAGCATGATGACTATGCTTTGAGACAAATGGACGACAGTTCAGATGCAATCAATCCTTCTTATTTTCTTTTTTTATAACCGTGCGTGGCCTACCTGAAGGGCACTGCCATAGTCATTCAGCTCCACATACAGAAGGCCACGGTTTATCAACACTTTCAGCTCAAGCTCTGTCTTACAGCCCAAGAGCAGTGTAACGCTGTAGTCTCTGAGAGCCTTGAAGATTAAAGAGAAATAATGCAGAGGAAGAGAACAACTATGCATTAAAATGCAAATGCAGAAGTGCAATTGTTATGAAAAAGCATCCTGCATGTATACGTTTCTGTATATACGATCCTGCATACAGTGCTGGGAAATGAAAGGAAACATCACCAGCTCATTATCCCGCAGCTTGTGAAAGCATACGCCGCGATTGTAGTAAGCAAATGAACAGGCACTGTCCATTTGGATCGCCATCGTCAGATCCTCCACTGCACTCTTGTATGCCTAAAACCATAATAAATGCACAATACTTCTCTTGAACACCATAGAGATCATCAGTCTCAAGTGACAGGTAATTATACACAAAACTGTGCTATTTTTACTAACTTTCAAATAGAATTTAAGAGCTCCTTTATACAAGTATGCTCTGACACTCTTGGGCTGGATCCTGATAGCCTCATTACAGTCGAGTACAGCCTTTGCATATCGTCCTTGAGCCCCATAAAGGGCAGCTCGGCTGAGATGCACCTTGAAAAATAAATGAAAAACATGTTTTAAATTTGAACCTAATGCACAGAAAAATATCAGTTCAGACAGACCGAGCTAGAATCAAGGTGTACCTGATAGAGGCCGGGGTTGATTTGGAGTGCTCTGTTAAAGTCCTGAACGCCTGTGGAGTCTTGTAGATGCACGCGGCACAGGCCTCTCTGATGGAGAGCCTCAGCGTGGTCTGGGTTCATGCTCACAGCGCTGTTAAAAGCATCCAAAGCATGGAGGAGGAGAGTGTCTTCACTCTCCTGGAAGGAAAAAGGTGATGAGAGAATAGTGACAGATGTGGTTACATCCCTGTTATCATTTTTAGACCAACATAATAATACTCAGAAATGTGTTTTAAGAAAGTTAGAAATTGATTAAATATTAATTTATTACCTGTAGCAAAAGTATTTGTTTCATGTAGCATATGCCGATAAGATAGAAGACCTCTGCAACCTCTTGTAAAGTAATGGGTTTTGTTTTATTGGTACCCAGAAGTGACAGGGCCTTTGTGAAACTTTCCGCTGCTTCCTGTGTATGACACAATATAAATCTTTGAAACTTGCAGCATTGATTAAAATATTGCCTACTGACTGAAAAATTATGCTTTAGAAGAGGTAATTCTTATAAAACATTTTTTTTTCTGTCTGACCTTTGCATTTGCCTTGCTCAAATGTTTGAACTATAGTAGTAATATGGTTTCGCATTAAATTCTAAAATGGTTCAGCAAGACAAAACATGAAAATAGCCATTGGACACACATACCTCAAAACATATTTCATTTAAATTCTGTATTAATGTGCCTATTCGTTGCTATAAAATATATTTTTTGTTATTTTTAATGTAACAAACTACAAAATTACAAAAATGACTAAAATCATTTATTTTATTTTATTTTTTTAATAAATTAAGATCATAATATCGAAAAATAATCGAGTGTACACTACTGTTAATGCTTTTATTCAGCAGGGATGCATTAAACTGAACAAAAGTGACAGTAAATACAGGTCCTTTTCAAAAAATTAGCATATTGTGATAAAGTTCATGATTTTCTGTAATGTACTGATAAACATTAGACTTTCATATATTTTAGATTCATTACACACAACTCGAAGTAGTTCAAGCCTTTTATTGTTTTAATATTGATGATTTTGGCATACAGCTCATGAAAACCCAAAATTCCTATCTCAAAAAATTAGCATATTTCATCCGACCAATAAAAGAAAAGTGTTTTTAATACAAAAAAAAGTCAACCTTCAAATAATTATGTTCAGTTATGCACTCAATACTTGGTCGGGAATCCTTTTGCAGAAATGACTGCTTCAATGCGGCGTGGCATGGAGGCAATCAGCCTGTGGCACTGCTGAGGTGTTATGGAGGCCCAGGATGCTTCGATAGCGGCCTTAAGCTCATCCAGAGTGTCGGGTCTTGCATCTCTCAACTTTCTCTTCACAATATCCCACAGATTCTCTATGGGGTTCAGGTCAGGAGAGTTGGCAGGCCAATTGAGCACAGTAATACCATGGTCAGTAAACCATTTACCAGTGGTTTTGGCACTGTGAGCAGGTGCCAGGTCGTGCTGAAAAATGAAATCTTCATCTCCATAAAGCTTTTCAGCAGATGGAAGCATGAAGTGCTCCAAAATCTCCTGATAGCTAGCTGCATTGACCCTGCCCTTGATAAAACACAGTGGACCAACACCAGCAGCTGACATGGCACCCCAGACCATCACTGACTGTGGGTACTTGACACTGGACTTCAGGCATTTTGGCATTTCCCTCTCCCCAGTCTTCCTCCAGACTCTGGCACCTTGATTTCCGAATGACATGCAAAATTTGCTTTCATCCGAAAAAAGTACTTTGGACCACTGAGCAACAGTCCAGTGCTGCTTCTCTGTAGCCCAGGTCAGGCGCTTCTGCCGCTGTTTCTGGTTCAAAAGTGGCTTGACCTGGGGAATGCGGCACCTGTAGCCCATTTCCTGCACACGCCTGTACACGGTGGCTCTGGATGTTTCTACTCCAGACTCAGTCCACTGCTTCCGCAGGTCCCCCAAGGTCTGGAATCGGTCCTTCTCCACAATCTTCCTCAGGGTCCGGTCACCTCTTCTCGTTGTGCAGCGTTTTCTGCCACACTTTTTCCTTCCCACAGACCTCTTGCTTGAGGGTGTCAATGATGGCCTTCTGGACAGCAGTCAGGTCGGCAGTCTTACCCATGATTGCGGTTTTGAGTAATGAACCAGGCTGGGAGTTTTTAAAAGCTTCAGGAATCTTTTGCAGGTGTTTAGAGTTAATTAGTTGATTCAGATGATTAGGTTAATAGCTCGTTTAGAGAACCTTTTCATGATATGCTAATTTTTTGAGATAGGAATTTTGGGTTTTCATGGGTTTTCTGTATGCCAAAATCATCAATATTAAAACAATAAAAGGCTTGAACTACTTCAATTGTGTGTAATGAATCTAAAATATATGAAAGTCTAATGTTTATCAGTACATTACAGAAAATAATGAACTTTATCACAATATGCTAATTTTTTGAGAAGGACCTGTATATAATGTTACAAAAGATTTCTATTTCAAATAAATGCTGGTCTTTTAAACTTTTTATTCATAGAAGAATCATGAAAAAATGCACCACAGTGCATATATTGTGGTAGAATTTATGCTGTTATATATAAACAATATATAAATATTAGTGCTGTCAATAAAAGTTTATGTTTACATACTATATATTTGTGTACTGCGTATATTTATTATGTATATATATATAAATACATACAAATGCATGTATATATTAAGGAAAAATATTTTAGATTTATATCTAAAATATTTATATTTATTCATAATCTAAATTGTATACAGGTATAAATATATATACATATAAATATTTTGTTTTAATATATACATGTATGTGTGTGTATTTATATGTACATAATAAATATACAAAGTAAACACACATATAGTATGTAAACAAACTTTTATTTTGAATGCGATTAATTGCGATTAATCGTTTGACAGCCCTAATAAATATACATATTCCATGAATTTAAAAAAATCCAAAATATTAATTGATAATAACAAATGTTTCTTGTGCAGCAAATCAGCATATTAGAATGATTTCTGAAGGATCACGTGACACTGAAGACCGGAGTAAATATGCTGTAAATTCAGCTTTGCATCACAGGAATAAATTACATTTTAAAATATATTCAAATAGAAAACAGCTATTTTATTTTAAATTGTAATAATATTTCACAATATTACTTTTACAGTAGTTTTGATAAAAAAATATTTTATTCAAAATCAAATGTTTGAACAGCAGTTTACATTCACTACCAGTCAGAAAGATTTTTTAAAAGAATTCTCTTTTGCTCACCAAGCCTGCATTTATTTGATCCAAAATACAGCAAAAACAGTAACATTTAGAAATATTTTTAGTCATTAAAATAACTGTTTTCTATTTGAATATATTTAATAATGTAAATTAATTCTGAGATTACAAAGCTGAATTATTAGAATCATTACTCCAGTCACATGATCCTTCAGAAATCATTCTAATATTCAGATTTGCTGCACCAAAAAATCATTTATTTTCATTATTATCAGGTTTCTTTTGAAGTTCAAAAGAACAGCTTTTATCTGAAATAGAAATCTTTTGTAACATTATATTGACTCCAAGCTTTTGAATGGTATAGTGTATAATGTTACAAAAGTTTTCTACTTTAGATAAATGCTGATCTTTGGATCTTTCTATTCATCAAAGAAACCTGAAATAATTCTACTGAGCTGTTTTCAACATAATAATACTAATAAATGTTTTTTGAACAGCAAATCAGAATATTAGAATGATTTCTGAAAGATCATGTAATAATGCTAACAATCACAGGAATAAATCATTTTAAAAAGCAGTTATTTTAAATAATAAAAAAATCACATTTTTACTGGATTTTGGGTCAAATAAATGTTGGCTTAGTGAGTAAAAGAGAATTCTTTGAAAATCTTACTTATTCAAAAAAATTTGACTGGTAGTGTAACTGTAAAAATAACTGTAATGCACAGCCTCTAGTTTATCACTTTGGTGTGTTTCTGAAAAAAGTAATACTACTAATGACTTGTGTGTGTTGGTGTCTTTAGAGAAGTTTGTTTGGTGTTTTGCCAGCTTAGTTCTGCCAGACAGAGCCTGACTGAGATACACTCTGCACAAGTCTTGGACTCACTGTGAACCTGTGCTCCCTCATCAGCGTCCTCCCGAGAAGAATGAGGTGTGGAGGAGAAGGGCATGTATCGACCGCTTCCTCGAGACAGACGATGGCATTGACATCGTTCCCCAGGAACGATTGGACGACAGCTTGCTGGACCGGTGATAAACCCAGAGCTGTGACGGAAAGGAGGAGAGGTTTACAGCTGGGTCTAGTTGTTGTTATAGCAACATAAACCACATTTCCCTGCAAGGTTTACTTCACCTTCAGTTGGGCCAGGTGGCCTAACAAGATTTAATGATGCTCATTAAAAGATGGGCAGAGATATTTCAGGAACTGAAAATATGCTTGCAATTTGCTGGAGAGTGAAATGAACTTTATGCGATCATTACCTGTTTTCATTTCCGCTGCGTACCGTATACAGAGGGTAGCCAGGTCAAACTGTTTCATTTCGTACAAGTACTTCCCTCTAAAAACAGGACACAATAATTGAAACGACTTTCCTCTTTAGCGGATATTCACCAATTAAAAACAATAAGGTTTTTTTTTACAGCCCGTTGTCATGGAAGTCAAGGCGGATGACAGAAGTAAATTCCATTCAGTAGGTTGCACTGGTTTAAGGTTTTAGGTGATGTCTAATGTTTGTTTTTAACAGAATTTCAGAAACACATGGTCAATTAACAGTAAGATCTACTCAACGAACTGCATTTCTATCCTTCACAGCCTTGTATCAGAATAAGGTCCATAGAGGAAGGTCTCCTAAGAACCATACAGCAAACTCAGGAACTAAAAAATCATAAAAGGATCAAGGACATGCAAAGATGTATTTTCAAATAACCTCATGATGTGCAGATCATAAGCGTCTGGCTTTATATGTATGGCTCGAGTCAAATCCTTCACCGCTCTGCTTAGATTATTCACCTGTGAAAAATAAAAGATCAATGGTTTGTTAGTTTTATACAAAATCTATGCTAAAATAAACATTTAAAGTGACCAAATCTCAAATTAACATAGACTAGGCCTGCCATTATCTATAGGCATATGAAAATGAAAATTAGTCCATATGGTAAATAAGGAAATAAGACCAAAAGAAACACATAGTCAAAAAAAAAAAAAAAAAAATCACCAAAACTGCTATTTTATTTTAAATTCTAATAATATTTTACAATACTACTGCTTTTACAGTAGTTTTTATCAAAAAATATTTGATTAAAAATCAGATGTTGGAACAGTAGTGTACATTCACTACCAGTCAGAAAGATTTGGTTTTTTTTTGTTGTTGCTGTTGTTGTTGTTTTTTTAAATCACAGACATTTATTTAAAAATAAATGTAAATGTAACAACTTGTTATATTTTTTTTTAAAATTGTCTTTACACAGTGTTGCCAAGTCTGTAGTTTTCCGGCTGAATTGGGCTACTTTAACACTGTTGCCATGGATTGTTTTTCATGTACATGATATTTGCCCCTGGAATGTGAATTTAACCAGTGGAACCCCACGTATTTTATCCCCCGGAAACTTTTTTTCACCAGGGGACCCTCACAGAAGCTCGATTAGCCTAGTTTTAAGTAGAAATTGGGTGGGTTTGGTTGTGAAAACCTGGCAACCCTGTCTTCCGGGTTAATTAGCTGCTATAGTATAATAATAATAAGACGAAGAATAACAACGCGCCATAAATGGTAAAACTGTTTGCACTACAAACCATTGTGTTTATAATTACGATAATACGTTAAAATAACATGGTAAGCAATATCAAGCAGCTAAACAAGCTGTTTTATACAGCTAAAAATAGCTGGACGCGGATGAGACCAGAAATCAGACCCATAACATTTACAAATGGCCATGTCCTTTCTTATGGGAAAAATAAGGTGGGTCATAATGGTAACAGTGATGCTTTTTAATTTAAATACATAACCATTTTATTGACAAATCATCCATATAACATCCACTTACGTTGTAGTAGGCTCTAGCCCGGCATACATGGGCTTTTACATAGTTAGGGTCCTCTTTCAATGCATTACTGAACCTTCTGATGGCCTCATAATGTCGGCCCATATTCAGCATACAGATCAGTCCCAAACTGACGTGGGCAACAGCCGCAAACCTGCTGTGACTTTAGACATGAGCACACAGAGAGAAGAGATGATGACTCAGATACGATTCCATTGATTTTAAATAAGCTGCTCTGAGACTTTGTGTCACTTTTTTTTTTTACCAAGAAGAGATCTTTTGAAAAGTAACTTTCAAAGAGTTTCATGCTTCAATAAATTTATCCTCAACTACGGCCTGCTGCACTGGTGCAACAAAAGAAAATGAAGGTCTTTTCGTCACAGAGTGGAGAAGGCTGGGACATCACCTGTCAAGTTTGATCACAGCTTCAAAGTCATCCATAGCCTGCCGCAATCGCTGGAGTGACATGTAGACCAGACCGCGGTGCAGGAACGCGCTCAGGTTTTCTGCACTGTCATTGATGAGAACTATAACACACGCATATACAGATAAAACAAGGCTAATTAGAGGATCTGGCTTTGAAAGCATGTGGTTTTACTTCTCAGCACAAAGTTCTGGCATATAGTCTCTGAGGATCTCCAATGTACCACTTTCATTATCTGTGTCTGGCAATAGTGTAGTCATTGTAATACAGTACAGTAGCTCAAAGTGCTGACATAAGTACTGTAGGGCTCTACACAAAAGATGAAAGTGATTTCTGCTTTACTGCTCTGAATATTTAATTAATTACTGCAATAAAGTATAAAATAGTTATCAGGGGTTGGCCATTGATAATTAATATAAGACTGATCAATATTAAATCTAATTATTTTTAAAATTGTAAAAACAAATTCTGCTGATTTGCAAAAAGGCCTAATATTACCTATTTTGATGATGCTGAGTTAGAAAATATCCATAAAAACTTTCCATCTCATACAGTTTTTTCACAAAATAAAAATTATCAAATTATATATATATATATCAGCTTTAATGCACTTTCACTTTTAATTACAAAAAGAAGTATTTAAAACCAATTATTTAACTTACAGTCAGCTGGATAAAATCTGTTGACAGGATAAAATAATGTCTTCATAATCATTAATGTATGTGAAAAACGTTGAAGACAAAATTATTAGCCCCCCTGTGAAATTTTACATTTAGAGTTTTCACATTATTTCCATTTTTTTTTTCTTCTAGAGAAAGTCTGATTTCTTATAGTTGCTTGAATAAAAGAATTAAAAAAATAAATAAATAAAAAACTGCTAAGGTCAATATTATTAGCCCCTGAACTGAAATTATCAGTTTGATTAGCTATAAAACAAACCACTATTGTCCAATGACTTGCCAAATTAACCTAATTTGCCTGATTAACCTAATTAACCTAGTTAAGCCTTTAGATTGCTCTTTAAGCTGAGGATTAGTATCTTGCGAAACAGCTAGTAAAATAATATGCACTGTCATCATGGCAAAGACAAAAGAAATTAGTTTGGACTTCAGAGAAAAAATTGTTAATGGTCATAAAGATAGAGAAGGATACACGCATTTATCAAAGCGTTTTCAAGTGTCAAGAACTGCAGTGAGATGCATTATCAAGAAGTTTAAAGAGACCAACACAGTGGAGAACAAGACGGGCAGAGGCAGGAAGCGAAAGAGTGCAAAAACTTTGGAAAGAAAACTAGTGAAAGAGGTTTCTAAAGACCCAAGAACAACTGCCAAGACATTAGTGAATGACCTAGACAAGTCTGGAATTGATGTCTCAATGAAGACAGTCACTAGAGCTCTGCACAGGAATGAACTGCGAGGTTGCTGACCAAGAAAGACTCCACTTCTGAAGAAGAAACACCTCCAACCTAGAATGAAGTTTGCAAAGGACAACCTGGGGGAATGTGATGCATACTGGAAATGTGTCCTTTGGTCAGATGAGACAAAACTAGAGCTTTGTGGCCATAGAGATGTTGCCTATGTTTGAAGAAAGAAGGGAGAGGCATTCAACCCCAAGAACACCGTTCCCACAGTGAAACATGGTGGTGGGAGTATAATGCTGTGGGGATGTTTTAGTGCGTTTGGAACTGGGAATCTCGTCAGGGTTGAAGGAAACTTGAAAAAGGAAGACTATAAGAAGATTTTGAATGACAACCTCAGACAAGAAAGTCTACAAGAAAACTTGGTTTGGGTCGACATTTTGTCTTCCAACATGATAACGACCCAAAGCATACCTCACTTCTGGTGAAGAAATACCTCCAAATGAGCAAAGTGAGTGTACTTGACTGGCCTGCACAAAGCCCAGACTTGAATCCAAAAGAAAATCTGTGGGGCTCACTAAAGTCCAGAGTTTGTGCCAGAAGACCAACAAATCTGGAGGAGCTTGAGAGATTTACTAAGGAAGAATGGGCTGTCATTCCTCAGGAGACATGCTTGAAACTTGTTGAGAACTACAGCAAACGACTAAAGGCTGTTATCAAGCAAAAGGAACACACTATTGAATATTAACATCAGAGGGCTAATAATTTTGACCAGTAGACTTTTTATTTCTATTTGTACTACAAACCCTAAAAGCTTCCTGAATAAAGTATTATGTTTAAAAATGCTGTGTTGATAAAATCGTCTTTCTGTTAAACAACACTTGGGAGTTATTTGAAAAATAATGAAATATTTTATAAGGGGATAATTATTTTGTCTTCAGCTGTAAGTGATAAAACATACGGGGTGGCTGTCTTCACTTTATAGATGGTTGCTGAAAGCCAAAATGTTATGAAATGCATCATATTTTGTGAGAAAGGCACTTCTCACAAATTTGTAAGAAATGAGTATTGGATTTCATTTAGCAAATATGATGCAGGACGGCATAATTTATTCACATTAAATGAAATACAAAGTGTTGCAAACATGTGGACCTTGCATTAGTCCTGACAACTGATAACTGCTTTGCTCCAGTATTGATATTGCTTCATATTCTACAAAATATTGTGTTGATAAATCAGCTTAAAGTGCATTTTCTGCTGAGTATTTCCTGCATGGTACATGTCACAAAAATAGGCTCAGTGCCGAACCTCTACTCACGCCTACACTCTTGTTACACAGCACCACAGTGCTTAGGTGGGCAGTGTGAAACACTTTACTGATGAAGCTGTTCAGTTTGCAGTAGACAACACTGACAAAATATCCCTGCAATCTTCAGAGATCAAAGCAGCAGATTACAGCTGCCAAAATCACATAAGATAAGACTTGATGGCTCTTATTTGTTCTGCTGGCTGAGTAGCGATATTAACATCCTCATATGACCTGATTCAACAGATGCAGCTGTTTGCAACAAGATGTTATGAGAGTGGCCCTATTGATGGTGCATAATTGTGTGCAGAACGGCTTTCTTTAATGGTTTAGATCAAAGACATGGAGAAATATTACGAGAAAAAAGATTTCCCTCTCCAGACCGTTTATGAAATCTAAGCTAAAAATGGCTATATATATATACAGGTCCTTCTCAAAAAATTAGCATATTGTGATAAAGTTCATTATTTTCTGTAATGTACTGATAAACATTAGACTTTCATATATTTTAGATTCATTACACACAACTGAAGTAGTTCAAGCCTTTTTTTTGTTTTAATATTGATGATTTTGGCATACAGCTCATGAAAACCCAAAATTCCTATCTCAAAAAATTAGCATATCATGAAAAGGTTCTCTAAATGAGCTATTAACCTAATCATCTGAATCAACTAATTAACTCTAAACACCTGCAAAAGATTCCTGAGGCTTTTAAAAACTCCCAGCCTGGTTCATTACTCAAAACCGCAATCATGGGTAAGACTGCCGACCTGACTGCTGTCCAGAAGGCCATCATTGACACCCTCAAGCAAGAGGGTAAGACACAGAAAGAAATTTCTGAACGAATAGGCTGTTCCCAGAGTGCTGTATCAAGGCACCTCAGTGGGAAGTCTGTTGGAAGGAAAAAGTGTGGCAGAAAACGCTGCACAACGAGAGGGGGACCTGCGGAAGCAGTGGACTGAGTCTGGAGTAGAAACATCCAGAGCCACCGTGTACAGGCGTGTGCAGGAAATGGGCTACAGGTGCCGCATTCCCCAGGTCAAGCCACTTTTGAACCAGAAACGGCGGCAGAAGCGCCTGACCTGGGCTACAGAGAAGCAGCACTGGACTGTTGCTCAGTGGTCCAAAGTACTTTTTTCGGCTGAAAGCAAATTTTGCATGTCATTCGGAAATCAAGGTGCCAGAGTCTGGAGGAAGACTGGGGAGAGGGAAATGCCAAAATGCCTGAAGTCCAGTGTCAAGTCCCCACAGTCAGTGATGGTCTGGGGTGCCATGTCAGCTGCTGGTGTTGGTCCACTGTGTTTTATCAAGGGCAGGGTCAATGCAGCTAGCTATCAGGAGATTTTGGAGCACTTCATGCTTCCATCTGCTGAAAAGCTTTATGGAGATGAAGATTTCATTTTTCAGCACGACCTGGCACCTGCTCACAGTGCCAAAACCACTGGTAAATGGTTTACTGACCATGGTATTACTGTGCTCAATTGGCCTGCCAACTCTCCTGACCTGAACCCCATAGAGAATCTGTGCCATATTGTGTAGAGAAAGTTGAGAGACGCAAGACCCAACACTCTGGATGAGCTTAAGGCCGCTATCGAAGCATCCTGGGCCTCCATAACACCTCAGCAGTGCCACAGGCTGATTGCCTCCATGTCACGCCGCATTGAAGCAGTCATTTCTGCAAAAGGATTCCCGACCAAGTATTGAGTGCATAACTGAACATAATTATTTGAAAGTTGACTTTTTTTGTATTAAAAACACTTTTCTTTTATTGGTCGGATGAAATATGCTAATTTTTTGAGATAGGAATTTTGGGTTTTCATGAGCTGTATGCCAAAATCATCAATATTAAAACAAAAAAAGGCTTGAACTACTTCAGTTGTGTGTAATGAATCTAAAATATATGAAAGTCTAATGTTTATCAGTACATTACAGAAAATAATGAACTTTATCACAATATGCTAATTTTTTGAGAAGGACCTGTATATATATATATGTGCGTTGCGAAAGTATATTAATTTTTTATCATGTTTTGTTATGTTTCTGCCTTATGTTAAACTGTTTTAAATTACATTTTTTCTTCCATCTGCATATATGATCATGGCGCTTAACTAGATTGATCATCAGGTGGTCACTCATTGGTCAGTTTTTTTTCTTACCTCAGGTCTTTGTTTTTGCTCTTATATGCATTTTCAGCTGTTAGACCTTTTATTAAGACATGTGTGGCTTTCCAGATCATAACCATTCAATTGAATTTGCCACAGGTTAACTTCACTCGAAGTGCAGTAACATCTACAAGCAATATGAATGCTCCTGAGCTAAATTTCTACCGTCCCAGATAAGGATATGAATACTTATGCAATGAAATAATTTAAGTTTCATATTTTTAATAAATTCACAAAGATGTTAAAAACCTGTTTTTTGCTTTGCCATTATGGTGTTTGTAGACTGATGTGGGGAAAAAAGTAATTTAAAGCAGTTTAACATAAGGCAGCATAACAAAATGTGGAAAAAAATGAAGTGGTATGAATACTTTCACAAGGCACTGTATATATAAATTCTGAATTGTGACATACAAGCTCGGAATTTAGAGAAAAAATCTAAAAATGTAAATTCAGCCTTTTTTTTTATCATAATTCTGAAATGCAAGCAAAAACAAGCTTCCAAAAATTTCTCTCACAGGAGGGAAAAACTGAGTAGCAGATGCAGTCCCATTGCTGTCTAGAAGAAACATTAAAGACTTAAAGAGATCTTGTTTCAGATTTTTTACTTTCCTGTGGGCTTCCTGAAGAAATCATATGAAAAACACTCATGTGTAACTTTTGAATTGATTGTTGAACAACCGTGACTGAACTATCTTTCTAATCATCCTGTGTTTTCAACAGTCAGACATCAACATTTTACTTAAATGTACCCATGGGCATCAGTCTTCCTTAAGCCCCTGAAAATGTTTTTATATAGAGAAACTGTGAAACTGTGAAAATTGCACATTTGTATGTGTTACATCAAGCATGTGCATGTTACCAGATGTGCTGAGGTCCCTTAAGGCCATATGAGGCATTATCTCCCTCAGCAGACACCCTCTGTGGTAAAACGCCAACCAGTTACTGGGATCCAAGTGACAAGCCAGAGACAAGTCCTTGATAGACTTCTCAAACTGACCCAGCTTGGAATAGATCCTTCCTCTGTATGTTCTGCAGTGAGCAGAAAAAATATAATTGGATTTACACATCAGCAAAGATGTAATTTAATTATATTTAGTGGAAATCAAACACTGAGCATGCTGAATGAGGTATATAAACCTCATAATAATCCTGACCTGGCTGTAGCATTCTCAGGCTCTTGCTTCAGCTGTAAGGAGAAGTCCTCCAGGGCCTGCATCCATTTGGAAGTATTGAAGTGATGTATTCCATGGATCATCATTGCATCGGTTCTTTTAGAGTCAATGGTGAAGGTCTGTCGGTCAAAAAGTATTTATTTGAAACTCTTCCATGTTCTGTGTAAACATGGAAGACAACAATCTTCTATAATCAACATTATCAGCACTCATTCGTGAACTCAAACAGATTTATATTTAGAGTGCATGATGTGCCTGCCAACTGCTCAGATAATCTTTGAAAAACTGACTAATTCTGTGCATTAAAAATAATGCAAGATAATTATAGTGGTTAAAGAGTGCAAAAATAACACCTGGCAAACACTCATTTAAAAAGCCTTCTAACAGTACTTGTAACACACACAAATGTACAGATTTCATTCATCTTTTTTGTGCCAAAAATAGGTCAATTTAGTTTTTTTACAAATCCATTTGCCATCTTCTCTCCGACCCTTAGAGTTAAACGGGCCATTAAGCGGCTCGTTTTTGCGCCGGTGATTTGAAGAAACATCCCCCTTCACGTGTGAAATGAGAAGCTGCACTTTGCAGTTCTCAAGCCCAGGATGATTTTGACTCTCCCAACAGCCTTGTTGCAAAGCCTGTATCACATTCTGACAGGTTCACAAAACAATTCATGCTTAAATGTGTTGCACAAACTGCCAATATCAGACTGCAGACAGAATATGCAGGTGCTACACAGAGCCAGGGAACAATTTTTCCACATCTGACTCTTACTCTTACTCTTGTATTTCTTCTGGTGTTTGAGAATAATAATTGTAGTGATAAATTTTTACATTTTAGCACCTTTTATATATTAAATGCACTCAAGGTGCTTCACAGATTAGAATAAAAAAGCATAAGAAATAACTAAAAAACAACAAATATAACATAAAATAAAATAAAATAGGTAAAAAGCAACTAAAACCAAAAAAATTATAATTAAATAATAAATTAAATTTATCTGTCCTACTTACACTACCAGTCAAAAGTTTTTGAACAGTAAGGAACAGCAAAATCAGTAATATTGTGAAATATTTTTACTATTTAAAATAACTACCTTCTATTTGAGTATATTTTAAAATGTAATTTATTCCTGTGATCAAAGCTAAATTTTCAGCATCATTACTCCAGTCTTGAGGGTCACATGATCCTTTAGCAATCATTCAAATATGCTGATTTGCTGTTCAAGAAACAATTTTTTATTATTATTATTATCAATGTTTAAAAGAGTTGAGTCAGGGTTCTTTAATGAATAAAAAAAATTCCAAAGATCAGCATTTATCTAAAATAAAAAGCTTTTGTCACATTATACATTATATTACATTATACCATTTAAAAGCTTGGAGTCAGTCTATTTTTGGGGGCAGGATTATAGAAATACAAATAAATGCAGGCTTGCTGAGCAGAAGAGACTTCTTTCAAAAAAAAAAACATAAAAATCTTACTGTTTAAAAACTTTTGACTGGTAGTGTATATTAACTTATAGGTTTCTAGATATCGAATAGACTAGATATCAAATTGTCTAGATATCAAATAGACTTTGCTGGCATATAAATGTGTTTGGAGCTCATAAAAGATAAAAGAGTTCATTGCACTATGAAGAAATACTTTCATAACTCTGATTCAGTCAGAGTTGTTTTTGCTGCTTAGTTTCAATATGTGGTCTTGGGAGGACTGAAGTTTTGCCTTCTGAAAGTTAGAGTACTGTATATTGTCATGTACAATAAACTCGTTTAGCACAACAGATTCTTAAATGAATTCATCAGGATGAATGACGATTAATTGTGATTAGTCTATTGTAAACATTGGTACTTCCTTCTGGAAATACATATCTATTTCTGCTTCATTGAGCTCACTTTGGCATAGTCCTCCATGGCCAGCAGAATCTCGCCCATCTTTTCATACATCTTTGCCCTCTTAAAGTAGATCTCAGCATCATCTGGCTTGACTTTGATGGCTTGGGTGTAGCTGAATAGAGCTAGTGTGGTTTCCCCTCTTTGTTTGTAGATTTCTGCTCTAGACATGAAGGCGTCTGGAACACAATTGGCATTGGTCATGAGCATCTACACTTTGTTTTGAAGAAGGTCTTGGGCACCAAAAATATACTAATTTACTCTTAGATTTCATTTACAATTCAATTGGCTATTTTTCAGTCTTTAAAGGAACACTCCACATTTTTTTGAAAATAGGCCCCTTTTTTCAACTCCCCTAGAGTTAAACAGATGAGTTCTACTGTTTTCGTATCCATTCAGTCGATCTCCGGGGCTGGCAGGAGCACTTTTAGCATAGCTTGGCATAATCATTGATTAGACTGTTAGCATCTTGCTCAAATATGATCAAAGAGTTTAGATATTATTCCTATTTAAAACTTGACTCTTCTGTAGTTACATGGTGTACTAAGACTGACAGAAAATGAAACGTTGTGATTTTCTAGGCTGATATGGATAGGAACTATACTCTCATTCTAATGAAGGAACTTTGCTGCCGTACCATTGGTGCAGCAGGTGCAATGATATTACGCAGCGCCTGAAAATAGTCCCCAGCTAGGTAACTTCCAACGTGACCGGCACTATGCCACTAAGCTATTAGTAAAATAGCTTGGGACTACATGGCGCTGCGTAATATCATTGCGCCTGCTGCACCCATGGTATGGCAGCAGTTCCTTGATTATTATGAGAGAATGAGAGTATAGTTCCTATCCATATCAGCCTAGAAAATCACAACTTTTCATTTTCTGTCAGTCTTAGTACACGATATAACTACAGAAGAGTCAAGTTTTAAATAGGAAAAATATCAAAACTCTTTAATCATTTTTGAGCGAGATGCTAATGGTCTAATCAGATTCAATGATTTATGCTAAGCTATGCTAAAAGTGCTATTGCCAGACCCGGAGATCAACTGAATGGATTCTGAAGGGAGTTGGAAAATGAGCCTATTTTCAAAAAAAGTGGAGTGTTCCTTTAAGACTAGGGCCAGGCTGAATACACTGATAAGAGTAGGCATTTACTGTATATTATAATGCTATTTTTTATTATAACATGGCTGGTCATATGTATCATAATCATGACAAATTCTGATTCAGCATTATTTTAGTATTGCTTATAATATTATAATTTTATTAATATTCTGAACTGTATATATATATATTTTTAATTTGTACATTTTTATTAGGGTTTACTATGGATTTATTATTATTTCAGCTTTAGTGGTTATTTATTTATCCATTTTTGTACTTCAAATGTAAATTCAGTTGCTAAGCCAGTATTTGTAATTTTCTTTGAATATATATATATATATAAATTTTAATAGTTTTGTTCTGAATAACCTGAATTTACTCTCCATAAGTGGTCTCTGTGAACGGAGGAGGAAGCTTAGCATTGTAAACGTTGGAATATGTCCATATTAGCACATCAAATATTTTGATTTCAAAACATGACAGTCTTGTTTTGATACGTGCCCTTTAACCGTACAGGTTCTGTTTTGTCCAATACAGAGGTCAGACAGCATACACTAGTACTGCATCAGTATCTTGTCTCCCTGCTGTCTGGTAATGTAAGTGGACTCATGCACACACCTGCATGCTTCTTGTTGTTCTTAACAATGACGTTTAGATCATCCAGAGCTCTATCGGGGTCGTTTCTCAGCAGGTAGATGCAGTGTCTATGCCAGTAGGCATCCAGTAAATAGGGCTCCAGGGAGATGGCCTTTAAAAATAGAAAAACAACAGATCGATCATTAGTACACAATAAACTAAGCAGAAAATCAGGTTGCATCTGTAGAACGTTCTGTTCTGGTTTATTTGGATAATGATTTTTAACCCTTTTGTAATTAACTAACACTGAAAAAAAAACAACTTGTGAGCAAAGCAACAGTATTAGTAATGCTTAACTTAGCATGCATCACTAATGACAGACAAGAAAATAAGACTTACAGCATTGAGATCTTCAAGGGCCTGGTTGAGGCAACCAAGTTTGATGTAAAGTGCTCCACGACGGCACCGGTCGAAGGCACTGTGGTTTCTACATTCAGTCAAAGTTTGTGTCAGCTTGGCCACTTCATGCTCCAAATCAGCAGCATTGAGACCTTCATCCAAAACCAATTTGTCTAGATCCAGGATCTCATCCTGTGAAAGCTGGTTCTCCTCCAGACAACCAGGGAGAAAGCCTGCGCTCTGGGGGGGAAAGACCTCGTCAAACCAGGCATCCCATATGTCTCTGACCCACTCTCGATGTGGTGTCGTGTTAGGTATCCCACCACGATCTGTGGCAAAGGTCTCAAAATCTAGGAGCACGGGGAGACTGTTGCAGAGGAGGGGTGAAAATTGCACTTCGGAAATTGTGGACTCCCATGGTAAGTGGCACAGAGACTCGCTCCTTTTAGAGAATAAAAGAAAAGATAAATACATTATTAATGCAAACATCACAACAGACTTCAAGTAGGATGATGTTCAAAACGGTTCCTTTTAGAATACTAATGAACATAAATATTCCTTTTAGAATCTAACACAAGACGTTTTAGATCATAAATTGCTGTGAAAGAAATTAGTGATGAAAATTAACATGCAATTGACCTTGTTAGTGTCCGTGGTGGCTCTCTCAGTTTTTTCCAAACGTAGGCCATCTTGACAGAGCTGAGCATTTTTCCTCTTTTCTTGGCCCTGTGTTTAAAACGGGACACCCTTGCCCTCTCTTTGCCTTTCTTCTTCCTGTGGTTTGGGACCTGGCAGGGTTGCTCTGATGAGTTAGGCTCTGTGTGAACCTCCTGAGGCTTTGTCTGTTTGGCATTGGATGGAGATTCTCTGGCCAGAGTTGCACAGATTGAGTTCTGCTGCCTCTGCCACCGCACATGCTCCAGCTCCTGGGAAAGGCTGGTGAAGTCAGACTGCAGCCGAAGATGGGGCTCAAGATCTGGGGTTAAGTGCGGGGCAGAGTGAGGCCGTCTGGCCTGAAACCCAGAGGGGAGACAGGATATTACAAGAGGTGAAAGTCTGGTTGCATCCAAGTGTTATATTAAAAAGACTGAACTGTTTGAAGTGTTTTGTATAATATACACACAAAATATAAATTATAGATCTGTTAGTGGTAGAAACTGAAATCTGCAGAGGTTTCGGAATGATTTCAAAAAGTGTCCAAAATCTTACTGAGAGTTATGTATGACACAAGGTTAACTAATAAAAAAAAGTACTAGGAATTCATAAAATTATTCTCCAATGTGAAAACTACAGTAGTCTTTCAACCTGTTCTGTTGAGATGAACCCAGAGGGAGTCCGTGAGGCCGTTGTTCTGAAGTCTGCCAAAGACTTACACTTAATAGGCGAGACATTTTCCTGGGGACAAGGCCAAGTTTTTAGAGAATGTCCAACACAATGTTATTCAGAAACGGTCTTGAGAATTCACAGAGTGCACATGAATGCAAACCAACACTTTTTTATTTTCTTGTTTTCTTCTATTCTTGCATGTACGGAGACAAATATGAAAAGTTGGCACAGCAGTGACAGCAGTGTTCTGCATTGTGACCTTCTATACCACTTCAAAAACTAATTTAAATAGTTTGTACTTTTTGTACAAAATTCTGAAATATTTTTACTATTTAAATATTTTAAAATGTTATTTAAAATGTGATTTCAAGCTATTTTTCGCATGTCCAGTCACATGATCCCTCAGAAATCATTCTAATATTCTGATTTGCTGTTCAAAAACTTTTTATTATTGTTATGTTGAAAACAGTTGAGTAGAATTTTTTCAGGTTTCTTCGATGAATAGATGAACAGAAGAACAGAAGAACAGCATTTATCTGAAATAGAAATCTTTTGTAACATTATAAATGTCTTTATCATCATTTTGATCAGTTTAAAGCATCCTTGCTAAATAAAAGTATTAATTTTGGATCTTTTTATTCATCAAAGAATCCTGAAAAAAATGTACTAACCTGTTTTAAATATTGATAATAAAAATAATAATAAAAATAATGTGACACCAAAGACTGGAGTAATAATGCTGAAAATTTAGTTTTGATCACAAGAATAAATTACATTTTAAAATATATTCAAATAGAAAACAGTCCACTTAAACAGACAAAATATTTTGGATCAAATAAATGCAGGCTTGGTAAGCGGAAGAGACTTCTTTAAAAAAAAAAACATAAAAAATCTTACTGTTTAAAAACTTGACTGGCAGTGTAATTAAAAAAAATATATTTTTTCATGATTCGTTGATGAACAAAAAGTTAAGAAGCTAAAATATATACTTTTCAGAATAATGTTTGAAAGAGGCTTTTCCAATTTTTCCAAAATTGTTTTCCAAAACTTCCTCATTAGGCTATCTTAATTAAGGGTAATTAAACAAACAAACCTCAGAAGTAACCTGTTCTGTGTCCATCACATGACTAACTGACTCCACCACATCCAACAGATTCTCTTTGCACAGGTCTGGCTGGGTTATCTGATGAATATGAAATGAATAAAACTATAAGATAGAGCATGACTTTATGGCATAAAAGTGCATAACACTGGAACAAGAATTCACTTTAGTTATTTTCCTTATCAGAAGGCAGCATGAGGAACTGGATATTCCCAGAATGAGCAAGCTCAAAGGAAATATCTTTGAGATTACATTAACAGCTATAATTTATGTGAACTGTAGGCATTTATATGTAAGCCAAGTGCTCATTTTTTTTTATTAAACTCTTGACAAGATCATTCTCAAGTGCTTTACCCCATTTCTCTTTTATTATGCGCTTACAAGATAATTGCATTCAAATCAAGATAATAACAGAGCGAAAGTATGTGTCATTGTTAGTGTACAGACACAAAGCTGCTCTGGGCTCTTCTCTAAATGCAGAAGTCTACAGCATAAATGCAGGAAGCTGATGGGAGGAGGCATGCAGTGATTTCTGCAGCAAAAAGGTGCTGTTAAAAGTCCCAGCACACTGAGAAAGAAGCACAAGTCTGGCTGGTAATGGTGCCGCTGTACCTGGTATTTGGGGAAAAGTGTGTCTTTCATAACACAGGGGGCACAGATGAATTTAGGAGGCGCTGGGCTCCAGAACATTCTGTGCTCACTGGGACACAATGTTGCCTATGAGAAATAAAGAAATACAATAATTGGACGTTGGAAAGAGCTGTTGAAAATCAAATTAAAGAATTCAAGTAATGATTAGAAGGCTTAATGTAAAATTTATGCACCAGTCTACATTTAATAAACCAGGAGAACATTAAAAGATGTGAAAATCTTTTTGGGAAAATAATGTGTGTTTAATGCCATCTAGTGACAGAATATTACAAGTACATAAATTGATTTGATTAGGTTCGACTGTTTGAATGAACATTAAGATGTGCATTATGGTTTAGCATATAATCTATGGCCACAGATTTAAAAATGCAGTTTTAACTAAAAATATTTGATAATGCACTAAATACCATAATTATCCTATCATAAATCACAGCCACTGTCAAGTAAAACTTGTGTGCATGTACTTCCTTAAAACCAGAGCCTTAGTTTTAATTCAACGCATCTAGTTGTCAATGTCACGCATTAGTCACTTTGATGAAAACCACTAACAGTGAGTCATAAAATAATAGATCTTTCTTACAGCACGTCCACACATCATAATCCTCGGTCTCTCCACATAATACTCTGCTATTCTCTGCCAGTACTCCAGAGTATCTGACGTCTGTTTAGGCATGTGGGAAACGCAATCTGTCTGTGGTGAAACCTCAGTAGAATCAACAGAGACACCTTCAGACACCAGCCTACAATAAATAATAAAACATTAATGATATGTGAATGGATATTGAAATGTCATATTTGGCTTGGAAATACATATTTAGAGTGACTCGAACAGGTACAAAGCTTTAAAAGGAAGAATTCAAACCTAAACGGTGACCTGAATTAATAATGAATGAGTTTCATTTAGCCAGAATGTACAGTAGATTATACCTCTGTGTGTCAGGATGAGATTTGTGTCCAAGTGCTGTCCTCTGCTGGTTAAACTGTGATGTTGCAGTGATCAGGTTTTGAGTGTGGCAGATTCGAGAAGCAAGTTGTAACTCAACAGGCACAACTTGACTAGCAGGAGTGGTACACAAATGGTGGATGGTTTTACACCCTTCTACACTGCGGACAGAACAAACAATTATTGGGGAAAAAACTGTTATGTGCTTTAAGAAAAATGCAGAAACCCTAACAGGCCGTGCTTTACTACTGTTCAAAAGTTTGTGATCTGTAGCTTTTATTCAGCGATGCTGCATTCGAATGTAGTGAAGACACTTATGCTACAAAAGTTTCTGTTTCAAATAAACACTGTTCTTTTGAACTTTCTATTCATCAAAGAATCCTCAAGAAATGTTTCTTGAACTCAAAATCAGCATATTAGAATGATTTCTGAAGGCCAGAGTAATGCTGAAAATTCAGCTTTGCCATCACAGAAATAAATCACATTCTAAAATATATGCAACTGATCATTTTAAATTGTAATAATATTTCACAATGTTACTGTTTTAATGCAGTTATATGCACTACCAGTCAAAAAAAATTGAGCAATAAGATTTTTGATGTTTTTTAAAGCCTCTTCTGATCACCAAAATTTATTTCATCCAAAGTACAGCAAAAACAGTACATTTCTGAAATAATTTTTACTATTTAAAATAACTGTTTTCTATTTGAATATATTTTAAAATGTAATTTATTCCTGTGATCAAAGCAAAATTTTCAGCATCATTACTCCAGTCTTCAGTGTCACATGATCCTTCAGATATAATTTTAATATGCTGATTTGCTGTTCAAGAAAAAAAAATTACTGATGATAAAGACATTTATAATGTTACAAAATATTTCTATTTCAGATAAATGCTGCTCTTCGCAACTTCCCTTTTTTTCAAAGAAACATGAGAAAATTCTACAGCTGTTTTCAACATAATAATAATAAAAATGTTTTTTGAGCAGTAAATCAGAATATTAGAATGATTTCTGAAGGATCATGTGACTAGAGTAATGAAGTAAAAAAAATCAGCTTTTAAATCACAGCAATACATCACATTTAAAAATATATTCAAATAGAAAACAGTCATTTTAAATAGTAAAAATATTTCAAAATGTTACTGTTTTTGCTGCACTTTGGATCAAATAAATGCAATAAATGCAGGTTTGGTGAGCAGAAGAGGCTTCTTTAAAAAACTTTTGACTGGTAGTGTATATATCGTGGTTTGAGTTTGAAAATACAGTAGAGATCATAAGAAAATGTTATATTGAGATCATATCAAGCTGTGATCAGAAGAAAACAAGACAGAAAAACAATAATTTATTGCCTCTTATATGGCCTCTTCCATGGCCAAAATAAAAGCATTTCCATTAGTGGTCTCAGACTTCTGAACACCATTGTATGTACCAAATGATGCTTGCTTGCTCGCTATTCTCAGTGTAATCAATGGTTTCAAAGTTCCAGTGTATTTAAATTCAATCTGGTATCAGGGTCTCACAAGAACATTTCTTGTTGGACCTTAAATGTAAACCGTTTTGAATCCCAACTCAATGCAATATATGCCCTATGTTCTGCCATAAAAAGATGATGAGTCAGACTATTTGCACAGATCGTCTCTGCCATAAGTTCACACCACTGTTTGAACTGTAGACAGCGGGAGAAACGACCTCAGAACTGACTTTGTGTGTGGGCCCTTTGTGTTCCTCAAACTGCAGACAGGCAGGAGAGGCCCTCCGCCACCCACGTCCCCACGGCTCCACTGACAGCGTCAATTTATTGCGTACGTTTCGTTCACTCTGGCCTGTGACAGGCTAGATTTATCACCTCGCTCTGGCACGGTTAAGCCTCATCGAAAGACCTGGAAGGTCACACCAAAGTCACTGGCCCTGCCTGCACTGAAAAGAAACATTCCTGAACCGTAAGAAGGAACCTTCAACCTGCCCCGCTATCCATCTGCCCTGTAGGCAGGCGGCGCTCATATAAAGCCTCTCAACCGCATCCAACAGGAACCTTTCAGTGACCCTCGTGACTGGAAAAAGCTAGTAATTAAAAGGCTCTTTTTCGAGAGCGAGGGAGTGGCGCAGGTCCAGCCGCGCAGGTAGTAAATCTTGTGTTATCAGCTCTCAGGTGAGTGCTGGAGAGGTCGGGAGGAGGGATGCGTGGGTGCGCTGGCTCCAGACAGACCCGCAGCACAGATGAGTGGAGTAAGTGACGGGCAATTACTCGCTGTGTTACTGCTCCCTAAATAGGGCTGATGACAGCTTTGGGTGCTCTTCTCAGGTAGCGTGAAACTAGATGATCATTTGCGTCCAAGGCCACCCTCTGCGCCCTTCCGCTAGCGATGCGTTGAGAGATTGACACGCTGATAGCAAGTGGAACATGCCAATATATCAACACATAGATTAGTGAACCTTAGTGTCATTATGCAGAAAATGAAGTAGCAGCAGCCTCAAAAGTATTTGAACACTGACGCCTCACTTAAAAATGTCATTGCATTAGATACTAAATATCAAACCACCAAAAATCTGAGAAAAGATCCTGCTTCATTTGAGCACAGATGACACTTACTTTGATATTTTGTCACTTAATGCAGTTAAATGTATACAATTTAAGTTTGACTTGAGAGTTCAAATACTTTTGGGGGCCACTGTATAACATTAAATAACTTTTATACTCGTTTTTCGATGTCCAGGTTGCTAGCAGAGAAAGGCCTTGAATAGTTTTGGTCTGATGGGATGTCCTTTCCGGTCTCTGTATTGGTGTCAAGCTACATCCATGGGCCATTAATATATCTTCATTGGTCACCTTAAAAATAAATTGTAGAAAATAAAAATTGTAGGAACATGTATCCAATCTAGTACATTAAGTATCACTAGTGCACTCATGCTTATTTTTTAAATCCTAACTTTTCAACCTTAATTGGTGTACAATCAAATAACTTTTATTTTTTTTACCTGGGTTAAGAGATCCTTGAGTCCTTCACCATCACAGCCAATCTCAGAATCCTTCTGTAAAACTGATTCAGCCATCTTGTACACACCAGATGACACAGGTGGATGGCATATTGGTCTTTGGAAACTTTTCTCTTGTGGTAATGAGGTGTCTCTTTGAGTTGGCCCCTGAAGGAGAATACACAGTGTGTTCCTCTAAGAAGTTTTCATTGCAAACCTATGACTTTACCCATCAAAATGTACTAACAGGAAATACTAAAGACTTCCTCCTTGCAATGAGACTCGATACAGTGTATCATCACCACAAGCTAACCAGGGTTTGAAAAGAAAACAAACGTGTTGTTGCTTTGTTGCCTCTGGGGTTTTTGAAATTGACAGCTCCCCTTAGAAATATGTTATCTTACACTTCTTGTGTTTTATTGTAGCACTTCAGATGGAAGATTTATGCTGTGTATGTCGACGCCTTCCCTAAGCAGTTTCGGTAATATTGCACAGTATCTCGTTTTACATTTATCATGTTGCACATGCAGAGGCCCAAAGAGTATTTGGACACTTAAGCCACATTTAAATTCAATATAAAATATCAAACCAAGCAGCATTTAATTTAAAGGAAGATACCACATCTACTGTATCAACTAAAAAATTTATTTAAAAAAAAATATATATAAAAATGTTAGGTTTTAAATGATACAACAATAAATATAACGTTCAAAATGAACTATTCACTAATAATAACAACTCATAAAAATGTCGTTCGTGATGTCGTTATTTTACATATCTAATTAAACAAATGAAATAAAATTAAATTAAGCTAACCTCATCATTAGACCCACAGCTGTGTCCAACTTTGCTTTTCATATAAAATAAAATACAAAATGCTAACCTTATCATCAGAGCTGCAGCTGTGTCCAACATTTCTTTCCATATTAAATTAAAATACATAAAATAATAAACTACTAACCCAATAAAATAAAAAATAAAAATAAAATAATAAAAAAATAAATAGCTAACTTCATCAGGGCTATAGCTGAGTCCTCCTCTTTCTATATAAAATATATAAAATAATAAACTATTAAGCTTATAAAAAAATATTAAAATAAAAAATATATGTAGAATAAAATAATATAGAATAAACAACTAACCTCATCATCAGAGCTGCAGGTCTGTCATATTTTCATATAAAATAAAATAAAAAACACAAACTAAACAAATAAAATAAAATAAAATAAAATAAAATAAAATACTAACCTCATCATCAGAGCTGCATCTAACTTTTCTTTCCATATAAAATTAAAATATACAAAATAATAAACTACTAACCCAATAAAAAAAAACAATAATTATAAAATAATAATAAAAAATAGCTAACCTTATCAGAGTTATTCATATATTTTCCTCCTTTATATAAAATATATGAATAAATAAAATAAGCTTCTAAAAATATTAAAGTAAAAAAAAAAATACAAAAAAATTATATATAATAAAATATAATAAAATAATATAGAATAACGAGCTAACCTCATTAGAGTTACAGCTCTGTCCAACTTTCATATAAAATAATAATCTAAATAAAATAAAAAAACAAACAAATTAAATTAAATTAAATTAAATTAAATCAGCTAACCTCAACATTAGAGCCACAGCTGTCCAACATAAATAAAATAAAATTAAACTAACCCCATCATCAGAGCTGCAGCTATTGCCAACTCCTGTGTCCAAAATGTAAAAAAATAAACAAAATAAACTACTAACCTAATAAAATACAAAAATTAAAACACAACAAAAATAAAATATAAAAATTAGACCTGTAGCTGTGTCCTCCTCTTTCTATATTAACATATATAAAATAATAAACCTTTAAGCTTATAAAAAATATTAAAATATAAAATTAAAAAAATTAAATAATAAAATATTATAATATAGAATAAACAACTAACCTCATTATCAGAGTTGCAGCTCACTCCAACTTTCATACTGTATAAAATAAAAAATCTAAATACAAAAAACATACTAATTAATCAAATAATAGCAAATTAATCCACTAACCTCAACATCAGAGCAACAGCTATCCAAATTTACTTTTCAAGTAAAATAATAAAATAAAATAAAATGTTAACCTCATAATCAGAGCTGCAGCAGTGTCCTTCTCTTGCTATATAAAATATATAAAATAAATAAAATAATAAACTGTTAAACCTGAAAAATTGAAAAATATTCAATTAAAAATTTTACATTAAAAAAACCTAATAAAATATTATAAAATAATATAGAATTAACAGAACCTCATCATCAGAGCTGCGGCTCTGTCCAATTTTCAAATCAAATAAAAATTAAATAAAAAAACAAGCTAACAAATTAAATTAAATTAAATTAATCAGCTAACCGCATCATCAAGAGCCATAGCCTTGGCCAACTTCTCTTTTCATATAAAATAAAATAAAATAAAATAAAATAAAATAAAATAAAATAATCAAATGCTAACCTTATCATCAGTGCTGCAACTGTGTCCAGCTTCACTTTCAACAGAATGTAACATTTTTTGGTCAGAGAAAGTTGCACCACTATACTCAATGTGCCCACTTTCCATCACTAACATGTCTGCCAAGGTCTGATTTGGCGCCCTCTGCTGGTCAACCTCATCTGGCAGCTCGAGTCCAGCAATAAGTCTGGCTTCCTCCAGCAGCTCAGAGGTAGATTTGACACTTTGGATGGTGCTGGAGCCAGCGCTGCTGTTGTGACTCTGGGAGCTGCTGTGTTTGGATAGAATTTGATGTTTATGAGGCTCCCAGAATTGTTCACTCTTTCCTCTCTGCGCTCTTTTATGCCCATTCTGTGTTGAATTCACAGACCCCGACTCCTCATTGTCATTACAGCCACCCGAATCCGGCCGGTTCTGTCCTCCAAAGAAAGTGGACTGTTGAGTGCTGGAGCTTTTCGTCTCCTCACCTGAAACCTGCTGAGCAAGTGTGCAAGGTTTGTAAGATCCACCTGCTGATAAAGGCCTCTCTGATCTGGGCTTAGCAGGAGGTTGCGGCCTTTGGGACAAGGATACTGCTTTGGTGGTCCCTGCGAGAGAGGCTATGACGGGCTTTCTGACAATCCCATGCCTGGCTTTAAGTTTTGGAAGAGCCATTGTGTTCCCTGGTTTGTCTATGGAGGAAATGTTTGGGCTTGCGCTCTGACCCCGGCTCATTTTGTAGGTCTTTGTTGAGACATGGATTTAGGGGGCAGTTTGCAGAGGAGAGGAAAGTGAAAGTCTATTTGAGACTCAACACAGCTGGGTTTTGTCAGGATGCGAGGGAAATCTGTGATGACAGGGCTCACCTGGCAAGGTAAGAAAGAAGTCGTCTTCTGTTCTGATTGGATTCATATTGATGCTTCCAATAAATGAAGATGAAAACTATGTTTAGGAAAAAACTGAATCTACTCACATTATGTGATTTTTAAACCAAATATACTTAATATTGGGGAAAACACACTTTTTGTCTAATTTTTGAAATGTTTGCTTCCACATACAGTTGAAGCAAAAGTTTACATACACCTTGCAGAATCTTCAAAATGTTAATTATTTTACCAAAATCAGAGGGATCATACACAATGCATGTTTTTTTTTAAATTTAGTACTGACCTGAATAAGATATTTCACATAAAATATGTTTAAATACAGTCCACAAGAGAAAATAAGTTACATTTATAAAACATTTACATAAACTTGATTCTTAATACTGTGTTGTTATCTGAATGAACCACAGCAAGTCTGTTCTTCAAAAAAGTCCTTCAGGTCCCACAGATTCTTTGGTTCTTCGGCATTTTGTGTTTTTGAACCCTTTCCAACGACTGTATGATTTTTAAATACATCTTTTCACACTGAGGACAACTGATTGACTATTACAGAAGGTTCAAACGCTGACTGATGCTCCAGAAATTTAACTTATTTTATCTTCTGGGGAAATCTAAGGGGCAGTACCAAATGGAGAAAAAAAAAATATATATATATATATTTTGCAAGGCGTATGTAAACTTTTAAATTCAACCGTGAAGATATATTTGCAAAACATATATTTTTATTATTTTTTTAAATAGTCTTATTTTTTAAAAAGTCTTCGTTCAGTTCCATGAATTGAATTTTATTCTGTTGTATTGTTTATCCTCATTTCTACTCTGAAGCGAATTAAATAATCATTATACATTATGTTTACATGTTTGTGCTAACGTTACTTATAAAGTCAAACACTTGTAAAAAGTTTCAAAGCCATAAACGCTAACATTATATAGTTAGCCAGCTAGCTTGCGATCTCAAAAGTTGCTTTTTATCATGCTGTGACGCAACAAATCTTAACAAAACACTTAAAAGTATCTTAAAAGTATCTTACCTGTTCATGAATGTATTCCCCCCTTGAAAATATAGTCTACTTCAAATAAAATTGTACCAGCTGAAAAATGACTTCAGCTTCTTACCTCAGAAACTCAAACAGAGAAACGCCACGCAACGTCTCCTAGCAACCGCCCGTAGACGTGCGCGTGCCAGAGCTGCCAGAAAAAAAAAAATCTGAACATGGACATATTTAAGTATCATTATGTTGATGTTAATAATTGTTATTTTTGACGTAAGCGTTTTTTCATTTACGCATATAACATTCTGTAGTTTGCAGGCGTCATCCACTTGTAAACATTTACTTCCATTCACACACAATCTTAGAACAGAAAAAAAAAAAAAACATTAAATGTACATAAAAAAATTAATTTTCAGTCAAAATGAAAATGGTTTTACATTCTAAAAAGTAGCTTTTATTTTTTATTTCTTAAAAAAACCATATTTGAAACCTACTGACCTGAAGCTAAATAAATAGGAAGTAACACCAACCAGTTTTTATTTATTTTCTAAATCATCCATTAAGTCTACTGACAAGGCAATGATGATACTCTCTCTCCCTCCCTCCCTCTCTCTCTCTGTCTCTCATGGGGGCTTTGACATGGTCTAATGTTCTTTGCTTCAAGGGCCATTTCATTCCGTCCTGTGAGGAATCGATCTGTGCTCTAATGGTGTGAGAGATCACTGGAGATAATCCGCTGTAAGTGGATGATCAGTGCTGTCATTCGCTCATTAGCAGGTGTACAGTGGGAAATCTAACCTCTTGTTTATCGGAGCAATAAATGGAGGGAGATGGTGGGGTTTCCAGGTCCTTCCTAAATGCAGGACTCACTACCAAAATTAATAGTAGAGATTAATAGTATTTCATTTGCTTTTGCTTTTCTATACAGCTTGTTGAGCTTTAGTAACATTTAATAAAAATACATGATTTTAATATTAAATTGTAAAAGTATTAAGTGTTAAGAATTTGTATTCAACTATACAGACCTAGTTCAAAATGTTACAATTCATATATTTTCATAAATTTTTTATATTTAAATATGTGACACAGCATACACCTGTATTATTTTGGTAGCATTTTATAATAAATTTATTAATATATATATATTATAAAGTCAAATTTTAAAATCATAAGGGTCAATTATTTTTTTATTTTTTTATTAAGCTGGATAAATAAGTTTTCCACTGAAGTATGGTTTGTTAGGATGGGACAATATTTGGCCAAGGTACAATTATTTGAAAATCTGGATAAATCAAAAACTGAGAAAATCACCTTTAAAGCTGTCCAAATGAAGATCTTAGCAATGTATATTACTGATTGAAAATTAAGTTTTGATATATTTACGGTAGGAAATTTACAAAATATCTTCATGGAACATAATCTTCACTTAATATCCTAATCATTTTTGATATATGTATAGAAAAAATGATCATTTTGACTATTGCTACATATATAACCATGCTTTTGACGGGTTTTGTGGTCACAATTTAAATTGGAAATTTACTGCAACTCAGCATTAATACTTTCAAGAACAACATTAATATAACCATTACTATATTAAATAATACTTAACAGATCATTATTTAAATTATTTAAATGTTATAATTCATATATATTTTGTATGAACATGTTAGCATTGTTTTCTATATTAAAAAAGATATTATAAACGTATTATGTTATACAAGTTAAAAATATATAAAATATTACTATATTACATTAACATACATTTAATATTATATTTTCCTCAAATCACAAATTAGTTAAAATGTCCTGATACTTGTTAGTTCACCTGAATTCAAACTGAAATACACTTGTGTTTTAAAATATATAACATTCCAATGTTAAATAATGATTTCCTTAATTTAAATAAATATAAAGTCTGACCGTTTAATTTCTAAGAAATAAAAATAATAAATACAAAAATGTTTTGAAAATTCAGATGTACAGTATAATTTGTTATTATACCAGTAGTGTTAATATTCAAACAACATTCTTTTTTTGGAACTTTTTTACAGTGAATAGCATTGTGTAATAAAACACACGGGGCATTCCTGTTTAAAAACAGCAGAGTAGACGTGTTCCTGGAAGAAGGAGACAGATCCAGGCAAATGAGACATAGAAAGTGGGCTGTACCGTGTTCTACGTAACAGAGCGGGGAAGATCTCCAGTTCAGTCCCAACATTTCCTCACTTTACCAAAAGCCGCGCACAACATCCCACCAGTGAGTGAGCGCGGGTGCCAGGACGCACACACACACATACACACACTCACACACGCGCTGTGAGTCTGCGAACTGCATGTGCCCGAGCTGCGGATTTCCTCCATAATGTTGGGCGCAGTGAAAATGGAAGGACACGAAACTCCAGACTGGAGCAGCTACTATAATGATGCACAAGAGGTGAGAGACGATTATTACTGCCACTCTAAACTGCTGGAATAGTCAGAAAGTTTGTAGCAGCATGCATACAAATAATGCAATGTTAGACTGAACCCGGTGCAAAGCACTTTTTAAAAGACTGAAGAATTAAATGCAAGATGTATATTCTACTAAAGTGTTGTCTGAAGCTGAGAAAATATCAGCCATTGATCAACCCACTTGGTGGCAGTAGTGATGCCATTGTAAGTGGGTCACAATAGTCTGATATTGGAAGGGTTCAGCAAATATAATTAATATAAACGATTTAAAATGATTAGCTGGCTAAACTATTCTTATTCAATGTATTATCGATTATGCATGCGTTACACAAATGCACAAGATTTTATGTTGTCTCGTGTAAGGAGTCTTTGCAAAATTATAGTATTAAGTTAAATTATAAAACAGTCCAACGTTTATGCTGTAGAACAAAACACGAAACATTTAATATTTCGTTATTTTAAAAAGAGATCAAATTAAAAATTTACTTACATTTAAAAATATATATATTTGTAATGGTCTGGTTTTTATTTAGAACTTAATAAATCGGTTAACTTTTAGTTTATACTGTAACTATTTGAATAACGATTTTTAGAATTTTCAGTCTAAGAGAAAAGATGCAAAATGCAAAATTGATACAAATATATTCCAGTACTAAATTTATTGAAAATTTATTTCAGGTCTATTCTCCCATGACGAACAGCAGCATGAACGCTGGGCTGAGCTCCATGAATAATATGAACAGTTACATGGGCATGTCCACCAGTGGGAATATGACTTCCAGTTCTTTCAACATGTCCTACGCGAACCCAGCGCTGGGCGCGGGACTGAGCCCGGGCACCATGGCCGGGATGCCCCCGGGCGCCACTGGCGCCATGAACGGGATGAGCGGCGGCGTGTCGTCTATGGGCACCGCGCTCAGCCCGTCGAACCTGAACGCCATGACGGCTCAGCACAGCTCCATGAACGCGCTGAACCCGTACTCCAGCATGAGCCCCACCATGAGCTCCATGACATACGCGCAGCCCAACCTGAACCGGGCCAGGGACAACAAGACTTTCAGGAGAAGTTACCCGCACGCCAAGCCGCCCTACTCGTACATCTCCCTGATTACAATGGCTATCCAGCAGGCGCCCAGCAAAATGCTTACCTTAAGTGAGATTTACCAGTGGATAATGGACCTGTTCCCCTACTACCGTCAGAACCAGCAAAGGTGGCAGAACTCCATTAGGCACTCGTTGTCGTTCAACGACTGCTTCGTCAAGGTGTCCAGGTCGCCCGACAAGCCGGGAAAGGGCTCCTACTGGACTCTGCACCCTGATTCTGGGAATATGTTTGAGAATGGCTGTTACCTGCGAAGACAGAAGCGCTTTAAGTGCGATAAAAAGTTGTCGGACGGAAAGAGGTCAGACGGAAAGCGAGACCAGTCGAGCGGCTCGGGCTCGCCGGCCAGCGACAGCACCAGCAGCAAACCTGCCCACATGGACTCGAGCTCCATAACCTCCTCGAACCAGTCGTCCAGTCCTCCCAGTCTGGACCACAGGAGCGGTAGCACCGCCAACTCTGAACTGAAGAGCACCGGCCCACAGGTGCACCCCGTGTCCACGTCTCTGTCCTCGCTGCACTCGATGGCCCACGAACCCCAGCTGCACCTCAAAGGAGACCCCCATTACTCCTTCAACCACCCGTTTTCCATCAATAATTTAATGTCCTCTTCAGAGCAACAGCATAAACTGGAATTGAAAGCGTATGAACAAGCGTTGCAATATTCCTCCTATGGCTCAGGGATGTCTTCCAGTTTGCCCATGGCCGGGAGAGCCAGCATGGACCCTTCGGCTTTAGAGGCCTCTTACTACCAAGGTGTGTATTCCAGGCCTGTTCTTAATACATCTTAGTCAGTTGGCGACGAGGAAAAAAACAAAAACAAAAAAACTTATTTTATTTTTTGCATGCACTTGGTGCAAAGAACTGTTACTTTAAGATATAACAAAAATGTGTATGTGTATAATAAAATATTGTAAAGTGTTCCCAATGATTGTATATCCCAGTTATAAATCATTGCTAGTGTATTTAAATCATTTTGAGCTTGTAAAATACTTGTTGTGATCCCCAAACCTGTAGTTCCCCTTTGTGTTACAACGTGCACGAATGAAGGTCAACTTTGGTCCTGTTGCTGGTATAAAAGCGATGCCCCTGTCTGTTGCAGATGTATTTGAATGTTGTCATTTTACTCATTATTTTTGGGGTTTCCTTACCTCGTTTTGACAAAAACACTTCCCAATCTTGTATTGAAATAAATTAATCCAAGGTGGAAATGCATTGTGAATAAAATATGTATTTCTTAATCAAGCAAAAACGTTTGTGACATTTTTATACAGAGGTGAAATTACGAAGGCGCAACTGATTTTAAAAAATAGATAAGAATATCTGTTTTATTTTTTATTTCGATTTATTTATTTATTTTTAGAAATAATTATTATATTCCCTCTATTGCATTTGCATTATTTTCTGTGTCCAGTGCATTCTCAATAATGGCTTAAAACGAAATACAAATAGGTGCTATTTTAATCAAACTGAATTCTCTGCTTTCAAAAGCCAGCTTTTGGCTGAGCCCGTCTGGTTTTGACTTGCTGTTGGTAAAAGACCAAGAGAAAATCCAAATCTAACACACGCGCAGCCTCAAAGACTCGCTTCATAAAAGATCCGATCTCGTTTTAAATGGGATTTTAAACAATATCATAGAGAGGCCAAATCATCTTTTTGTTGAGCGTAACCTACATGATGGGCACGTGAACCTGAACAGATTTGACTTTGATCATGGTATTTTGTATACACGCATTTTGGCTGAGTAGCCGTGAAATTCATTTAATTATCTTGTAATTCCCCCCCGATGCGTAAATAAAATGGATAATTGACTTCAGGCTTGAGAAATCTCGATATGCGCAGCCTATAAAATAAGGTTATATAGCTGATATCGGTGCTTTTTATTTTTAATTCGATTTAAAAAATAAAGAAAACAATTTTTCGATGCGGTGGATTCATCTGATAATGAATTAGAGCTTGCGACGGAAATACTTAGCCTGGTGAAGATGGTAAAGTTAATAATAATTGCAATAATCGACACTGAAATTAGTAAAAAAATATAAATCAATATTATTAAAATATTAGAAAATAAAATTGCATAAAATAAAATTGAGAGAACGATTTTCAAGTTTAATTTAAAACTAGCTTGTTTCTATTAGTTTTCGTTCGCACGACCAGTGCATTATAAAACATATCGTTTTATATTTTACATATATTTAACAAAAAACCTCTGAATATCTAACAGAAAAACCTGCTCACACATAACAAATAAATCATGGTTTATGGGGACTGATTAGCCTAAATAAAAAGCTAATTCAAATAGGCCTAAACTATAGGAAATAAAGTGCTAATTAAAAATATTATACCATTAATTCTAATAATTGTATTTAGCTCATAATGTAGGCTACATAATTTAAAACAACTACACGATCGATTTCATAAATCACATATTTGCAGTTAGGTTTAATCTGATTATGTACATTTGGTTCTCACACAATCAAATGCGCTATCGGAAACAGTTTAATTTAAATGATTTCGTAATCTTTGCGACTCCAAATCAAAGAATGAAAGCAAAACAACATTAATTCGCCCGGCCGAAAATCAAAAGAACAAACCAAGAGTTTACAAGTAAATATTTAACACGGTTTTAGAGAAAACCTCTTTACGACTGCACTGAAAAGGATAACAAAAGCTCGTTTACTTCCAATATAATCATATAATTTAAATACTGGCATGTATAATTTAGGCACGCAATAATTTGCATGGGAATTTTATTGCTTGCAACTGACGCAGTGATTGTGCTTGTGCAGGGCAACATTTGCCGGTTTTATGTCTATATAACGCTTTTTTTGACATTTATATGCCGCGTTGCACAATTAGTGCACGTCTTTAAACGAGCCGGGCATAACATATGCGATCAGCAGGCAGCGTTCAAACTTATGTGGCATTTCTCGTTCCCCCATCAAAAGCTCTGGCGCTTTCTTCAGCCTTATGGAGCAAAATTTCGACAACAATGCGCACGGCCCTTTAGTTCAAAGCGCCCATCAGCGGGTCTACCCGTAGACCTTTCTTCTCCCTCTTTTCATTCTGAGTTTGGAAAAGCACTACAGGGCCAAGGCGCTCCTAATACCTTCTGATGGGGATTGAATTAATTATCTCCAATAACACAATTGTGCTTGGCCAACGAAAAGAGCAAAGCAATACCCCTTCAGAATCACACACACGAAAGAAAGGCCCTTTCAAAGGGCGAGAGAGAGAAGAGGGAGAGATCTCTATCCGACATCAGCTTTAGAAGCAGCTGCTTTTCCATTAAAAATGATACGGGAGAAGTTTATTAGAGCTTTGTGCCCCTCTAATATGCATCGACCATGTCAGGTTGGTGGTCTCCCACTCCCCTCGTGGTGTTCCGTGTTTTGTGTCTTCATTATTCTACAGCAGGGGCTCTTGGAGAGAAACGGCCAGTTGCTTTCGTTGGAGTTTCATTGGGCGCATGCATAGTGCATTTCTTCTCCTTCTTATTTTTCTTATGTTATATTATTTAGTTATTATTCGACGATTATAAAAAATATGCATTTGAAATATGGCAATATATTAAATACTCTTAATCTGCACTCTTAAAAATAAAGATTCTTTATTGGCATCTATGGTTCCATAAGAACCTTTAACATCCATAGAACCTTTCTAAGGTTTTTTTTTTTATATATAGTAAAAAAAAAGGGTTATTTACATTATTAAAATGACAAAAAGGTTCTTTTAAGAACTGTTCAATAAATTGAAATCAAAATTTGCAATATATTTGCAAATAAATATAAAATTGACAAATATACATCATATAAGCAAATTTTTGATTTTTTCAGCTTACAATTTTTTCAAATTTATATATATATATATATATATATATATATACACACACACACACACACACAATTTTCAGATATTTATTTATATATAGATCTATGAAATCCAAATTTTTTTTATTTTTCTATTTTTTCTATTTTAAATGTTTTAAATAACGCAATATTTCAAATACTCTTAATTTGCACTCTTAAAAATAAAATTTCTTTAATGGCATTTATGGTTCCATAAGAACCTCTAATATCCATGGAACCTTTCTAAGGTTTTTTTTTTTTTAATAGTAAAAAAAAAAAAAAGTTATTTACATTATTAAAATGACAAAAAAGGTTCTTTTAAGAACTGTTCACGGAAAGGTTCTTTGGGAAACCAACAAATGGTTCTTATATTTTTGAACCTTTAATTAAATTAAATTCAAAAAAATATATATTTATACATTTACAAATTATAACAACACTGATTTAATAATTTACTAAATGAAATGAAGCTTATCCAATTCAATAATGCTCAATTTTAATATTCCAGTAAGAACCTGGGAAAAGTAAAAACGTCCCATAGAAAATGTGCACTATATTTGTATAAATAAACAGCTACTATGAGAAGAACAGAAGCAGACAGAGAAAAAGAGAGAGCTTGAAATATTTGGTGTCGTTATAGCAACCGGATCAGTGGTGCTTTTCTCTGAGGGTCATTCAATATGTGCAGGCGAAACACGGTTTTAATTAAAGCGTATAAAAGTTTTTTTGTAAGTCGATGATCACGCACACTGAATTTGGGGGTGCTAATGGGGCATTTCACTCGGCATGCCCCAATAAACACAGCCTCCAGCCTCCACACCCGCTCTGAACATCCACATATCAAACAAATCATTTACAACACGCACATCTCAAACAAATCATTTAAGAACGCACATCTCAAAACAAAAACTCTCGGCACGAGAAGAAAAGTTGCACCATCAAAGGGCAATCGTGTTTTCCATAGGGATGTGGCGGGACACCCAGGTTGTGCCATCTCCACGGAAACCTATAGGAGGAAAATCGACAAGCTTGTCCTGGCGTCGGCCGTTTATTTGAGGGGAGGGACACTCAGCGGCACGTCTGGCCTAAACAGCCCTTTCTTTATTCACCGGTGCATCTAACATATTTCTGAGTACATAATCGATCAGGCTGAAGAAGAGCTCCGCTGAAGGACGGACAGGGAAAGGCAACATTAATCATGCTTATATAATTGTTTGGGGTATCTAGTCGCTGGTAAAGGTCGACAGATCTCTTTGGCCCGTTTTATGTTTGTAAATTATCAGCATGCAAAGCACTTCCCATTAAACACTCGCAACACATGAAGAAGAATTCAAAGAATCATTAGGGTTTTTATATTGTATTTTATAGCATTTTTCTTAAATACACAGACTTCCCATTCTCACTGTATACTGAATATGTGATTTTGTGCTTCCAAAAAGTAGCTGATTTTTTTTTTATTATTGGGCAAAAATATTAAATAATATTTTTAATTATTCAAAGCAGAGAGCAATTGCAAATATTTTACCCCAGCACAACATTTAGTGAATGTAACATGAATTAAAACGAGCATTACTTATGGGTTTGAATGAATTGTTGTGTTTAGAACATTATGTATGTTTGAATTAAAAACAAATTTAGAAAAAAAATTAAGACTGATATTTCTCTTCAGAATGACTCACTCAAATTAAACATTAATAAGCAATTTTTTGAGTCATGTAAAACAAACAAATATTTAACTATTTTGGACTGCACAATTTGCTCTGATTTAAAGATTTAAAAAAAAAAATGTTACCCTGGACCACAAAACCCATAAGTAGCATGGGTTATTTGTAGCAATAGCCAAAAATACATTGTATAGGTCTCTATAATATACAATTGTTTTTTCTGTATGCTTTAAAGGCGATTTCTCAATATTTAGATTTTTTGAACCCTCAGATTCAAGATTTTCAAATTGTTGTATCTTGGCCAAATATTGATCTATCAATATTTGATGAATTTTTTTTTAAAGGCGACCCTGTGCCACAAAACCAGTTTTAAGTAGCACAGATTATTTGTAGCAATAGTTAAAAATATATTGTATGGGTCAAAATTACTGTTTTTTCTTATATGATTTAAAGGCGATTTCTCAATATTTAGATTTTTTTAACATTTACAACACGCAGATTCAAGATTTTCAAATAGCTGTATCTTGGTCAAATATTGATCTATCCTAACAAACCATACATCAATGGAAAGCTTATTTATTCAGCTTTTATTTATTTATTTTTTTAATGATGTATAAATCTAAATTTAAAACAATTTACTCTTATAACTGTTTTTGTGGTCCAGGGTCACAAATATATTAAAAGGATTTATACCACAATTTCTGTTGTCAATATATCTAAAAAAACAAATTGGTAATCACAGCAACAATTTCTTATTAAATAACATTGAAGAGCAAATGATCATAAATACTGATTGTGCCGATTGCTACACGTTATATTGTTGTTTTCACTCCCTTTATTAATTTGGGGAAAAAGTCAAATATCTACGGTCCAGTTTGTCCGTCACCAAATCCAATACAAAAAAAAAAAATAAATCAATCCCAGCTTGATCCAAAAATAGCTGGCTTTCTATGAAAAATAAAGTCTCAGTACCTCACAAAGTAATTGTCCAATCAAATCTCCCTTGTTTAACCAGACTTAACGTCACAGTGTAAGTAAAAAATCGACCGAGACGAGAAGAAAGAAAACCTTTGGAGTAGCAGATAGAGTGTGGAGGTAAAGGGCTGGCAGCAGTAGTTTGATTGGTGACTGCAGAGAGAATGTGGTTAAACATTTACGATGGCGTTTCTGAGCCTGGGCTGGAATGAGAACAGGGCTGAGAGAAAGAACGCCACTTCCAGCCTGTGTTTGCCCAGGCCAGGCTCCGGCTGTTTGCTCAGAGTTAAACGCTGCAGCCTGGTCACCAGATGTGGCCGTCTGCTCGGGTCGCCCGACGGCCAGTCAAGTCAGATGACTTTTCGGACACTGCCAGTGCCCACTTTCTTCCGTAGCACCTCCACCAGCCGCTCCAACCTGAGTAAGAGAGGGAAGGCAGAAATAAGTGATTGTGTAAATGAAAGAAGAGCAAGACAAACGCAGGCCAGCTCTTAGCTGTTTTCCCCTCACACAAGGGCGCTCTTGGAGAAACCGAAAGATGTGGAGAGTGGATGTAGACACTTCTTAAAGTGGGTGAGACATCCATGCTGGTGTCAATGCCCAAATCCTCCAAATATCCGCCTGCCTTTACTCCGGCAAACAGAAGCCTGTGTGTGGTGTCATGTGATTGGTCGGGGTGAGTAAACCTGCGCTTATGAGGGCGATGATCCCACAGACTCTGTGGAAATGGAGGGAGATCTAGATGGGTGAAGGGATTCTTCAGGAGCAAATGAATAATGGCGAACCAAAGCAGACCTGCTTCTCTCCATCCAAACAAATGCTGGTTCCGCTCCAAAAAATATACTCTTTAGAAACTACAACAATATTACTTTGATTCATGTGATAATATGCTAAATAAAGTGATTGTACTTAAAATAGATGAAACCAGGCCTCTAAAACTACATAAATCGAAAATCAGCGCTTACATTACTTAAAAATATGAATATGAATTAGGTAACATATATAAACAAATTTTAATTTTGCTCATACATTTTATATGATACTTTAACACAAAACAAATGGAAATTAAAATGCATTAAATATTAAATCTATATAAATATTAAAATAAATTAAAATTTGCAATACATTTGCAAATAAATATAAAATTTACAATAAATATAAATCATATAAGCCATTTTTTGATTTTTTTCAGATTACAATGTCTCAATTTTTTTTCTATATATATATATAATTTTTTTATACAATTTTAAAATATTTATTTACATATAGTTTTATTAAATCTATTTTCAAAGCTTTAGTAATTTTGTTGTCTGTCATTTTTATTATTTTACATTATTTTAAAGTTTATTTTTATTTGAGTACAATTTTTGTAATTTTGTTGTGTTTTTGTCACTTTTTTAGTTTTTAGTTTTGTACACATTTCTATATAGTTGTTTAATTTTTTTTTTATCTATCTATCTATCATCTCACATAAAAAAGAAAATATGCACACTTTAGACAATGCATAAATTAAATTGAGATTTTTACACTTTATCAAGAAACTTGCCGCTTCTCAGTTCTTTCGTCACAAAAACAACACTATGATTGTGTATACAATACCAAGTATAATATCTATATTATCCAAAGCCAATTTTCAGTACTTAGTGATCTGAAAATCAAAACTTGAAAGTTAAGTATTTCATAAATGAATGACATAAAATAAATGCATGCATAACAAAAGTAGAAGGTTGTAGAGAGCTTAGGATTGTTAAACCCAAGCTCTTTCAAAGAAAAAGAGCTGATAACATTGAGTTCAAGCGGTCTTACAACAACAAAGCAAGCCTAGCTCTATCAGAGCCTTCATAGAAATCCTGATAAGACGTGCTTAGCATAGCCAGCGCTAGTATTGTCTACTGAGGTTTCTCAGTCTTATCAAGTGAGCATATGGGAGTGGTCTGACCCAAGCCTTGTTCCCGCTGAAGTCTCCACCTGTTTTCCCGCACAGGGAGACTGAAGAGCAGCCGCGGGACCATATGTATTTCTCAGAGGCGCTCTGCGGCCGAGAGAAATGCGTCACTTTGGAGCGAAAGGGGGGGAAGACGAGGGGGATGGGATGGTTCAAAACAGCAGACTAATATTTATAAAAGGTCACTGTTGCTAAATGAACAGGCCACGCACATGAGCATATATACATATACAAGCAAACAGCCATCATATCGCACACGCAATCCACTTCCACCCAAAACACACAAACATGCAGACAGACACCTCAAGGCTGTCTCTCTCCTCCATAAACATGCACGGAAACACCTTTCCCCCTTGTGTGCAAATTTTTAGTGTTTTAAATATATTCATTAGCCTCCCTGTCATGTTTGCACAATTAACAGGTCTGCCTTTCCATGGCAGGATCTCCAAGGTGTGCCTGCGGGCTGGGGAGGATTTGGTGAACACTGTTTGCAGAGAGTGGCCGTAAACCCAAACATACACGCGAGGGAAGAGCCGGCAAAAGCGCAAATCCCGATTAAGAATTCACCGAGTCGCAAAACCAACAATTCCAGCTCAAATAACACAGAGTAAACAGCAGCCGTGCATAAATTCTAAACAACAGCACGTTTTATGTATGGCACGACAACATATCCATGTTTCAATGCAAAAGAAGATCCTGTTCGTAATCTATAATTATGCCACGACAACGCCTGACAAAAACGCTTACATGAAATGCTATAAGATCATGCTGATAACTCAGGCGGCTGTAGCGGGATTTTTAGCGATGCACAAGATGCAGAACGACACAAAAAGAGGCCTGTGACAGACAAAAGTGCCTGTGAGGCTGATGAGTCCAGTGTTGTATTAGTACCAGTGTTATAGTTTTTATTAATTTATTTAGATATTGATTTTTATTATTATATTCTGAATTATTTTTATTTTTTATTTTCTATTTTTATTTTAATTTTAGTCAAAGTTTTAGTAATTTTGTTGATTGTCATTTGTATTATTTGAAATTATTTTTTAAGTTTATTTTTATTTAATTTTATTTGTTGTATTTTTTATTAGTGTTGGTTTTTTTATACATGTGTGTATATATATATATATATATATATATATATATATATATATATATAGTTTTTTTTTTTTTCAGTTTTAGTTTACATTATTTTGGTACATTAAGTCTACACTCAAACCAAAATTTTTGATATTTTTTTTAATAGTGGGTGCAGGACACTATAGTTAATTTGTGTAAGTATTGATGGCAAAATAAAGTAAACTGCGAATTCAAAAATTCTTCATACAATGGACTACCATTAAAATTGATACAAAATTGAGACCCTTTGAAATTTCAGACACTTTGTTAACTTAAACTTAAAACCTAACTTTATTTTACTTCAGCTAGTTGCCAAAGCAACATTTCTCATTTCAATTAATGTTCTAAAATAACTAAAATTCATAAAAATTATATAGGTTTAAAAAAAAAAACTAATTAAAAACGGCAAGTTTTTAGTTTCAATTATTTTGGTACATTAAGTTAATTTATGTTTAACTACAGTCAAACGAAATATTATTCAGACACCAGATATCATTTTTGATATTTTTTTAATAGTGGGTGCAGGACACTATAGTTAATTTGTGTAAGTGGGGATAGCAAAATAAAGTAAACTGTGAATTCAATAATTCTTCATACAGCGGACTACCAGTAAAATGTATAAAAAAAATTGAGACCTTTGAAATTTCAGACACTTTGACCTGACCCTGTTTTGCTTAAGTGTTTTTTCTTTAATTGCTAATGCAGCTTTTTACACCACAGACTGAACAAAATGAAGCATTGCTTGGTAACTGTTCAACAAAGTATTGATAGTTGTGTAAATATTGTCACACTAACAGTTGTCTGAATTTTTGGTTGATTGTAATCCATTACAAACCTTTCTATCAAAGATATCTGACATCATCAAGGTAAATTAGTTCTGAACTTTGAGTTCTTGTTTTCTATCCATCCATCTATCTATCAACACATTTTTTCTAATCGTTTCAGTTTTAGTAAACATCCCTGTAGTTACTTATAATCCTGAATGGGACGCACCAGCCGCAGCCCATTTGTGGGCCGTCCGGCCAATGAAAAGGTCCTTTGTGCACTTCTCACAGCCAAATTTGATTCAGCAGGTCATTAGACATTCAGCTCAGCTCCTCCGTCAATGGGCCTGGAGGACCGGCACTCAGGTGCCACATTCTGGGCCGGCGCTAGGCTTCCTCCTCCCCGGTTCACCCCGCTGTGGGAGCCTGGAGACCGATCGCATCACCCCTGCATTCTTCTCACCGCCATGCGACGAGGCCCACGTCAGAGCGGCTTCCCACAGGCTGCCCGGAGCCCGGTGAGTGCAGGGCATCCATCTGAATGTCAGCTAGCGGTCAGGTGCGACCGGCGCGGTTCCCCTCCCGTTTACTGCGGACAATCCTAGTCGTATACACGCGTAGATGCTGACACTCATGTTATCCTTTGCTCTGTGAGACAAAATAGCTGTCACCTCGACCCTAACCATCACTACATGATGCCTCACTGCAAGAAAAATGTGTTGTTTCAACAAAAAATACAAAAGGAGAATTTTTTTTAAATAATCTTAATATTTCACATTATATTCTATAAAACAGCCCTCGGAAAAATGGTGCAAAGTTGTTATTTAAAGGGTAGCTCTTGTATGGCTAAAGGTACAATATTTGAACATTTGCTCTGAGCAGAGTGTTTACGGTTAACTAAAACTAAAAACATAAAAAAAACTTGAAATAAAATGAAATAAAAAACTACTTATTTTACTTCAGCTAGCTGCCAAAGCAACATATCTCATTTCAATTAATGTGCTAAAATAACTAAAGCTGAAACTAAAATAAAAATGTATAAAACTATATAGACTTTAAAAAAGCTAATAAAAAACAGCAACCTTTAACTAAGAATTAAAAAGAAAATATAATATTAAAAAAAACATTGATTAAAAATATATAATATAATACAATATAATATAATATATGTATATTAGCCACTGTTGTGAAGCTCTAAAATAAAAAAAAAAGCATTAAATAAATAAATATATAAATAAATAACACCTAAAATAACAAGAACAGTCCATGTTATTTCAAGTCTTTTGGTGTTATATGATGGTTTTGTGGGAGTAATGGACTGAATTCATGTGAAACGACATGAGGGCGAGTAAGAAATGACAGAATTTTGTCTTTGGGGGGGAAGTACTTTAAATGGACAGTCACCCACAAAATAAACATTTGTGACCCTGGACCACAAAACCAGTCATAAAGGTCAATTTTCTGAAATGGATATTTATACATCATCTGAAAGCTGAATAAATAAGCTTTCCATTGATGTAGGCTAAGTTTGTTAGGATAAGACAATATTTGGTTGAAATACAACTATTTGAAAATCTGGAATCTGAAGGGTGCAAAAAATTTCAATTTTGAGAAAATCGTCTTTAAAATTGTTCAAATTAAGTTCTTAACAATGCATACTACTAATCAAAAATTAAGTTTTCATATATTTACAGTAGGAAATTTACTAAATATATTTAAGGAACATGATCTTTACTTAATATCCTAATGACAAAAAATATAACATATCATACATAACATATTCCTGGAACACAAATGGATGATTTTTTTTTTAAACATTCCTAATAATTCACATTATTTTCCATACTACAGGTCATACACATTCAGACAAATGTGCATAAATTGTACCTTTAGAGGTACAACAGCTCATCACTGTGGCAGAACCATCGAATGGACATCTTTGTACTTTATTTATCCCTAAAAGGTTCACAGTACTAACTATAGGGCACATTTTACTACTCTAAGGTACAAATACACACCTTTTAGGGGTAGATAAGGTACAAAGTTGTCAGCTAAATGGATAAAGGTATAATATTTTCACAATTGTTCTGAGCAGAGTTTTTATAGTTAACTTAAACTTAAAACCTAACCTTATTTTACTTCAGCTAGTTGCAGAAGCAACATTTCTCATTTCAATTAATGTTCTAAAATAACTAAAATTCATAAAAACTATATAGAGTTTTTTATAGAAACTAATAAAAACGGCAAACTTTAACTAAGAATTAAATATAAAAATATAAATATAAAAATAAATGCCTATTCAAAATATAATATAACATAACATAAAAACTATAATAGTATCTCACTGATAATAAAATAGCACTTCTGTGAGTGTATGTAGTCAAAGTTGTGAAGCTCTAAAATTAAAAAAATAATAATCTATCAGTCAATAAAATAAAAACAACATAAGAAAGTAAAAGAAAAGTAGTTCATGTGGCTTGTTTGCTATATTTCAAGTCTTTTGGTGTCATATTATGGTTTTGTGTGAGGCTGACTGAATTCAGGTTGTTTTCGCTGACAACAATCATAGTCAACTGCCCTTGTACAAAAACATAACTCTTCATAATATATAAATATATCCAGATGTGAAACGACATGAGGGTGAGTAAAAAATTTTGTCTTTGGGTGAAGTACTTTACGTTTTGATACCTTTATGGTAGGAAATTTAGAAAATATCTTCATGGAACATGATCTTAATATCCCAGTTATTTTTGGCAGAAAAGAAGAAAAATTGATCATTTTGACCTATAAAATGTATTGTTGGCTATTTCTATAAATATACCCGTGCTACTTATGACAGGTTTTGTGATCCGGGGTCACATTTTATTGTCATTTATTCACCCTCATGTCATTCCAAAGCAGTTTCACTCTCTTTGTAACACAAAAATCGATATTTAGATTTTTTTCCCACGCAATTAAAGTCAGTGAGGTCCAGAATTCTTCAAAATATCTTCTTTTGTGTTCCACAGAACAAAGAAAGTCATGAGGGCGAATAAATGATGTTCATTTTTGGGTGAACTATTCCTTTAAGAACTGATCTGGCACTAATTCAGGGCCTGGAGTAATAAATAACATGCTGATTCTCAGAATACAGGGAACTTGTTAACTTCCAGTAATACTACACAGAGTCTCTTCCAGTAGTCCTGCACAGGGGTGAAATGAGCTATGCTGCAGACAGTAGTGACTCACACGACTGAACCTTGCACTGTGCATGCTGCCTGGTCAGACCAATGTACACAAACAAGCTGCTCTGATACACACTTTCTGTCTAGGTGAGGAGAGCAGCACAAGTCAAAGCAAAATGCATTGTGGGATATGGAGTTTCATGTCATGGAACAGAGGCTGTGTGATCTTACCTCTGAAAATGGAAACCCTTCAGAGTGGCATGTGTAAACAGTGCACTAAAGTTCTGTCATTGTGATGGGGTGGTGGGGGATTCTCTCTGTGTTTTGAGCACCCCCTCAGCTCAGCATCTCCACCCCCTTTGGTTAATTCATCATGTAAATAGATCAGCAGGCCAGCCTGTGTTTGCTTTGCGTGGGGAGCTCCAAATGTGAGCGAGACAAGAGGGAGAGAGAGGGAATATCTACCAGACAACCAGTTTTGATAAATGTACAGAACAGATCAGGAGGCCAAGGTTAGGAAGACTGAGAAAACACGGTTTAAGAACGACCAACAAGTGCAGAAATATCTCCAAACAGGAATAATTAGGCTTCTTTAATGAAACACATAAGTAGAAGTTTTGGAAAATGTTCATGCTCCTTTCAATGCAATTAAAAAATGATTAGGGATCGACGCTGTCAAATTCTAAAAAAAAAAAAATACCAAAAAGCATCATGGTGGCCGAGAGAGCTCAATGCACTGCAATTGGAAAAACACCTGCAAATTAAGAAAACATCATCAATTTGGCCACACACATGCTGCAAATACTTACAACGCGAAAATATACAGAAAGCACGCTTACTCACAACACAACCAAAAGCAGAAATGCGCTACAAATACAACATGAAAAAAAAAAATACAGAAACACGCTAGAAATACTCGTAACACAACCAAATACAGAAACATGCTACAAATACTCACAACATGAAAATACAGAAATGCGCTACAAATACCCACAACACAACTAAAACCAAAAATGTGCTGCAAATACTCACATGAAAATAATACAGAAATGCGCTACAAATACTCACAACACAACCAAAACCAAAAATGTGCTGCAAATACTCACATGAAAATAATACAGAAATGCGCTACAAATACTCACAACACAACTAAAACCAAAAATGTGCTGCAAATACTCACAACACAAGCAAAAACAGAAATGCGCTACAAATACTCACAACATGAAAATAATACAGAAATGCGCTACAAATACTCACAACACAACCAAAACCAGAAATGTGCTAGAAATACCCACATGTAAATAATACAGAAACATGCTACAAATACTCACAACACAACCAAATAAACACGCCGCAAATACTTGCTACACAAGCAAATATAAAACATACTGCAAATACTCACAACACAACCAAAAACCGAAACGCGCTACAAATACAACATGAAAAAAAAAAATACAGAAACACGCTACAAATACTCGTAACACAACCAAATACAGAAACATGCTACAAATACTCACAACACAACTAAAAACAGAAAAGCGCTACAAATACTCACAACATGAAAATACAGAAATGCGCTACAAATACCCACAACACAACTAAAACCAAAAATGTGCTGCAAATACTCACAACACAATCAAAAACAGAAAGGTGCTATAAATACTCACAACAACCAAAACCAGAAATGTGCTAGAAATACCCACAACATGTAAATAATACAGAAACATGCTACAAATACTCACAACACAACCAAAAACCGAAACGCGCTACAAATACAACATGAAAAAAAAAAAATACAGAAACACACTACAAATACTCTTAACACAATTAAATACAGAAACATGCTACAAATACTCGCAACACAACCAAATACAAAAACGTGCTGCAAATACTCACAACGCAACTAAAAACAGAAACGTGCTGCAAATACTCACAACACAACCAAATAAAGAAACACGCTGCAAATACTTGCTACACAACCAAATATAAAACACACTGCAAATACTCGCAACACAACCAAAACCAAAACTGTGCTGCAAATACTCACAACATAAAAATAATACAGAAATGTGCTACAAATACTCTCAACATAACCAAAACCAAAAATGTGCTGCAAATACTCACTACACAACCAAAACCAAAAATGTGCTGCAAATACTCACAACACAATCAAAAACAGAAAGGTGCTATAAATACTCACAACAACCAAAACCAGAAATGTGCTAGAAATACCCACAACATGTAAATAATACAGAAACATGCTACAAATACTCACAACACAACCAAAAACCGAAACGCGCTACAAATACAACATGAAAAAAAAAAAATACAGAAACACACTACAAATACTCGTAACACAACCAAATACAGAAACATGCTGCAAATACTCACAACGCAACTAAAAACAGAAACGTGCTGCAAATACTCACAACACAACCAAATAAAGAAACACGCTGCAAATACTTGCTACACAACCAAATATAAAACACACTGCAAATACTCGCAACATAACCAAAACCAAAAATGTGCTGCAAATACTCACAACACAATCAAAAACAGAAAGGTGCTATAAATACTCACAACAACCAAAACCAGAAATGTGCTAGAAATACCCACAACATGTAAATAATACAGAAACATGCTACAAATACTCACAACACAACCAAAAACCGAAACGCGCTACAAATACAACATGAAAAAAAAAAAATACAGAAACACACTACAAATACTCTTAACACAACTAAATACAGAAACATGCTACAAATACTCACAACACAACCAAATACAAAAACGTGCTGCAAATACTCACAACGCAACTAAAAACAGAAACGTGCTGCAAATACTCACAACACAACCAAATAAAGAAACACGCTGCAAATACTTGCTACACAACCAAATATAAAACACACTGCAAATACTCACAACACAAGCAAAAAAAGAAACGCGCTGCAAAGACTTACAACACAACCAAATACAATAACGCGCTGCAAATACTCACAATAGAACCAAATATAGAAACGCGCTGCAAATACTACACAGTAACTATAATAAAACCATAGTTAATTTGTGTTTATCATGTTTTTTTTTTTGTTTGTTTGTTTTTTAGTACAACCAAGGTTAATTTGAGCTTGGCCACCATAACAAAAGTCCAAATGCGTTATGGTGATTTGGGATTATGGACTACATATGTAAAGCTTTCATGGTACTTTTTTGTATCTTGACAGCATCTGTCCTCATTCATTGTCATGGAATGGAAAATATCAGCATAAACATTCTGCATAACTCTTTTTCTGTTTTTAACGAAGAAATTAAGTCATATAAGTTTGAAACTTGGAACTAATGAAAAGTAAATTAGTAAATGAGAGTAAGTGAGGACAAAACTATCATTCTTGAGTGAAATAACTTACCTAAGAACTCAAATCAAAATACATATGAAGAAAAAAAAAAAAATGTAATAATAATTTTATATACACATTACTGGTCATAAGTTTGGAATAATATATATATTTATTTATTTATTTAAAAGTCTCTTATGCTCACCAAAACATTGTTTAATTGATTAAAAATACAGTAAAAACTGTATTATTGTAAAATGTTATTACAATTTTATTTACAGTTTTTCTAATTGATTACATTTTAAAATGTAATTTATACCTGTGATGCAAAGCTAAATTTTCAGTGTCATTACTTTATTGTCTTTATTGTCACATGATCCTTCAGGTATCATTCTAATATGCTAATTTGCTGCTCAAGAAACATTGATAATAATTTAAAAAAAACTAAAAAGAAAAAACTGTGAAAATCCTAATCATTCCAAACTTTTGACCACTAGACTTTTTTTTTTGTGACCAGCAGCGCATGTGTCTGTCCTCACCTCTGCACTTTCTCATTGGCCTCCCTCTCTCTCTCCTGGGTCAGACACAGCTGGGTCTGAGCGCTTTGAAATTCTGATGTCAGCTGCTGCAGACGGTGCAGCAGGGGCTGAATCTGGGTCTGGGTATGGCTCTGGTTTGAGGTGGTGGGACTGTCCGTACTGGTCTCATCAACCGGATGCTGCAGCAAACTGAAAACAAAAACAGTTTTGATACATAATTAGTGATAAAGTCAGTCATGAATTGGAAGTGTTAACTTGGCTGCTCAAATAAAGTGTTACCAAATCTTATGTCAGTATTCAAAAATTACACATCTCCAACTTGTTTTAATAATTTTTTAATAATACCAAATGTTTTTGTTGCTTCAATAAAATACTAAACTCTCAAAAGTTTACCATATTCATTCAGCAGAATTCTGCACATTTTCCACTTTATTAAATATAAATGTGAAAAGGGTACACATTATCCATGGGCCAATGACAAACAGTAATATGAACTATGAAATCTATAAAATGTTATCAACAAAACTTACACTCTAACTGCAATTGCTAACTTTTAGAGCTATATCTATCTGATTCAAACCGTCAAAAATACATTTGTTGGTAAAAATTAATGCATTTAGATTGATAGTAACTAATTTTTAACTTGACCAGTTAATTTATATGTTTAGGTTACTATGTTTCAGAGCATTCTAACAAATGCAGTAGGCAACAAAGATTATATGATCGTTCATGAATTAAAAAAATATTAACTAATATGAACTGAACTGAATTGGCAAGTGTGTTGATTTCCAAGTAATATCAATTTCAATGCATATAAAAACTACAAAACGACATATCTTTGTTATTCATCGCACACTTCAAAAGCTCCTCGGGAAAGACAATCATCAAAATTACAAGAACAATATAACGGCTGACTGACGGTATAGCATCAGGCTCAGGTTTCATAAACCAGGAGAAGAAATGCCAATGGTCAAATTTCTTACACAAACATGAAACTTGACCCAGACACAGCGAGAGCATGCTTGCAGTTTACCTGGAGGTGGGAATCATAACTCTATATCAACAGACACATCTAATATTCAAACGGAATGTCAGTACAAGAAACAATATCTGGGGCTAATAATTCCTCAGAATGTCAGTGGAATACATTAGCGCTCTCACGGCGCTGCATCCAACTCGAGGTGAAATTCAGACAGGTGTTTTTCAACAAGGCGTGAGATAACGAGGGTCAAGATAAAAAACGGAAGGGTAGGGGCGACACTGACAGATACATATCAGTCTAACCAATGAACATGAGGAGAACTGTACAACCACTGCCAAAAGCTCCAGCAATCGTCATAATTTAAACTGTCACAAAAAAACAAATTGATTCTTGAGAAAACAGACGTTTTATAAACATTTCTAATGAAACATGAAGCAGCTTTCCTGTGCAAAACAAAGCCACCAAAATGCTAACGTGCTGCCAAGGCATTGTTATATTTGACATGGCATTTACATTTCCGGTGATTGCGCTGATAAAATGTCCATGCCAGTGTGCAAAGGTAGCAGCAATCAAACAATTGCCACTGAGTTTAACAGAATTGCTAATAGATAACATTCTCCAAAATATTTTTAATGTAAAAGCAGCTCATCCGCTGGAAAAACTCATTTAGAAAAGGATTCAAAAGAAAGTTCCTTTGTAACATTATTGTTATATTTGTGGTGTGAACTCTGCTATTCTTTTAAATTAAGAACAATTTTTTCCTTGGTGTAAACAGTATTAATTTGCACAATTTGAGGTTTCACTCACGAGATGTTTCATTCGCATCCAATTATTTTACCTGTACAAAATAGTCTGTTATACTGCTTTCTATCACAAATTGGTATTTGTCATATTAATTTATTATCATAACAATAAACACACTGGTTTATAGCGCAAATAGTTTGACCTTTTACTGCACCTTCTTATTCCTCTAGTATTGTTCAAAGAAATAGTTTGCAAAATAAGGTGGATAGACTTCCTCAGTTGTTGTGTGGTTAATAAATGTATGCCTAACAGATTTTAAAATTGGTTTTTTTCGTCCGTCAAATAAAAAGTAATTTTGACTCCTCTCAACAATACTATTTTCTATGCTTCAAGTAAGGTTGCCAGGTCAATGGTTTTCCCATGGAATTGGGCTACTCTTAAACTGATGCCACAGGTTTTTCTTTTCCCATGTGGGTTAATGATTTGACATATTGCATTAAAGAATATTTGACTGAAATGCTTGTACTAAAATATTTTATATAATAATAAACTGCAGTAGATGTTAAGTTTTGTGAAGGAGGGCCATGGGTAAGGAGCCTGTGAGCTGTGTTTATTTATGATCACTACGATATATGTGACCCTGGACCACAAGTAAGTAGTACGGGTATATTTGTAATAATTATTACTATTAATATTATTATATGTAATTATTACGATATTAAATAAAGATCATGTTCCACGAAGACATTTTGTAAATTTCCTACCACAAATATATCAAAACTTCATTTCTGATTAGTAATATGCACTGCTAAGAAGTTCATTTGGACAACTTTAAAGGTGATTTTCTCAATATTTCGATTTTTTTGCACCCCCAGATTCTAGATTTTCAAATAGTTATATCTTGGCCAAATACAAACCATACATCAATAGAAAGCTTATTTATTCAACTTTCAGATGATGTATAAATCTATTTTTCCAAAAAATGACTGGTTTCGTTCTTCAGGGTCACATATTGGTTTTCAACAGTGACTATAAAATATGTACTTAATGTATTGGAATTGCATATTTAGAGTTTTGATATTTGGGATTTGGTCATTGGGCCATTTTTGTTTTGCATACCTGGCAACCCTGGTTGCAAGGTGCTTAAAAAGCTGTCAACAAACTGCAGAGAACTAATATGCTTTAATATGACACTAAGAGCACAGAGATGTCAATATCAGATCTAAATAATGATGACACCTGCTCCCCTTTTCATTCAAACAGAAACCAGATGAACGGCTGTAAAAACACACACAGGTACAGCACACTCACCTGCAACCACAGACATACAGAAAACCACAGTGCTATTAAGTGGTAATTCATATTAGCCAGGGAAACAATGCATTTAGTACAATGCCACGATTAGCTGACAATACAAAACGTCTGTCTGGCTCACATGCCTGTATGTGTCTATAATGACAGAGACATCAAAATTGATTGGCAGCAGCTTTTGTCTTTTGGCTGTGTGTTGTTGCCCTGAAGTCATATTACTCATCCAGTCTTGCTAATTAGTTCCAGGAAGGTTTGCATGTCAGGTTCTTCCTTTCTTTTTTTTTTTTAAGCAGGAGGTAATCAATTCTGATGCGATATTGATGGTCGAGAAAGTGATGTAAAGTTGTGTGCTTTGTTTAATTAAATGCAAACATATTGGGTACAAAGGTCCAATGACAGTGACAAACAAGGGCAGAGAAGCATTGCCACACTATGGATTATCTTATCTAAGTCCGCCCCCCCCCCCCACAGACACAGTTGGTCCATCCTGGTCCCCACTTTATGAGAATCATTACAGCAGGATATATGACGTTCATGTCCCGCTCAGAGGAATGGAGATGCTAGTATGATATTTACTACACAGAAGCTGCAATGAATATGTAAAATTATATGTGATTATACTACACTCTTAAAAATAAAGGTTGGACCCTTTTTCGAACCTTTCAGAGAACATTTTTTTTTTAATTAGTGCAAAGAATATTTTAATAATCTGAAGCTTTTTCGCCACTATAAAGAAACTTTAGAGCAATGGGAAGATTGGATAGATGTTGTTAAAAGTTTCTCATGGAACCACAGGTGTCAATTAAGAACCATTATTTTTAAGAGTGTGCATACAAAAATAAAAATTTGCTAAACACTAGCTATGTTTCCATCCAAAGATGCTAATTTCACTTCTTATTGCATAAAACTTTTGCGAATTTGTTGGTTTTCACCCAACAAACAAAAGCGAACATAATCGTCACTTGATAAACTGAAACTAAATATCACTAAGAAAAGTAGGAGAAGCCACTAAATATACTTTGATGACAGACTTTGCTTAGGCATTTGAGAATGACCAAAACAACATTTCTGATGGTTAGTGAAGTTACCCCATCCCATCATGCAGTCACATGACTTTTTTTAATGTGCATGGAGGAATTTATTCGTAAATATGTTTCCATCGTAGTTAATGCTAATTTTTTCTTATCGGATAAAAAGTTTATCCTTCTCAATTTTGCACATTTGTTTTTTTATACACATTTTTAGAATTTCTGCGCATCTTGGTGTTTCCATCCAGCATTTTTTTATGCGATATTCCAAAATGCGCATAAAAAAAAGTGATGGAAACACAGCTATTGACAAACCCTGAGGCCAGTCAACATGTAGATAAGTTTGTTTCCTTATCAGAACAGATTTGGAGAAATTTTGCATTACTTTGATCACAAACAGATGCTCTGCAGTGAATGGGTGCCGTCAGAATGAGTCCAAACAGCTGATAAAAACATCACAATAATCCAGTCCAGACTCCAGTCTATCATTTAATATCTTGTGAAGTGAAAAGCTATGTTTATAGTAAATTAATTTATTATTAGGGTTTTTAACTTCAAACCAAACAAGCTTAAGTATACAGTATGAGTTCTCTATCCATAATATTGCTTTTGCCAGTCAAAAAGTTGTTTCTTCTGAATCGGGGGAGAAATATGCACAGATCAAGTACCTTTTACAAGCAAAACGAATCCAAAGCCACATGTAAATGAGTTAGTTTCTTCATCAGAACAGATTTGAAGAAATTTAGCATTACTTTGCTCACAAATGAATCCTCTGCAGTGAATGGGTGCCGTCAGAATGAGAGTCCAAACAGCACAATAATTCACAGGTAATCCACACCACTCTAGTCCATCAATTAACATCTTGTGAAGTGAAAAGATGCATGTTTTTAAGAATCCATATTTAAGGCGATTTAACTTTAAACAGACACTTTTAGATAAAATATGAGTTTCAAGGTTTTCAAGCACTACTTTTTGATTTTTAAGGACAATCAGAGATCTTGCTTATCAAACAAAGTCTTCTCTTTCAAATAAAATCCACGGTTTGTGTATACTTTGTGTATGCTTTCTGCTGTTTAATAAAATAAAAATGGAACAAAAAAAAGATATGTGAAACCACTCCAAAATCCTGATCTGAAACAAATGATTTGTGATACACGCTCTGAAGTCCCAAACTGAATCAAATGATTCGCAAACCTGCACCGAAGTCTAAATCTGAATCAAATGATTTGCGAACCGTGCTCCAAAGTACTGATGTGAGGCAAAAGATTCACAAACCTGCTTTGAAGTTCCAATCTAAATCTAATGATTTGTGATACGCAACTAAATTGGAGCGCTTCAAAACAGTGACTCACTTTGCCACGCAAGGGTTTAACTGATTTCGAGTTTTGAAAAACTAAGTTTCAACCAATACACTACATGCTTTTTAAAATCATTACAAGCAATGTCGAAATTCAAAAATGATTGTCCCTTTCATTTGATTTTGAAATGAATGGTCAAAGTTACAAGTTTGTAACAATCAGAGTGGTTCTAGCGTAAATGACTCACTCAATTGATTTGGTTCATCTGTTCCTCTATTCGCGTTTCCAGCCATAGTCAGTACTACTACTGGCTTAGCTCGCTAGTTTTGTTTTATTCGCTTTTTTTCGTTTTATACTAGTTTTATTAATTGAAATAAGTGAAAAAAGTATTTTGTGTTTTTAATTGTGTGAATTTTGCGTGAATAAATATATATATATATATATAAAAAAGGAAGCACTTTTTTCATAGATACATTGTCTTTAAATAATTCAAGCACTTTTCATGTACCTCTTCAAGAATATTGCTATTTTCAAGGGTTTTCAAAACCTTACATTTCAAAAAGTCAAATTTGAAAAAAAGTACTTTAAGCACTTTGTACGAACTCTGTATTTAAGTTTAAGCAACAGCAATAATGACTAGATGTAAAAGAAATACCAATAACTCCCTTTGTACATTGTGCATTCAACCAAACATATGCTACTCGTTAAAAACAGTGTATGTTGGTCTAGTTATAAAGGTTGCCAGACAGTCGACCTGAGGACCGTGTTAAACATTAACCAGAACCGTAAGATACCTGATCACAGGGGTGGGATCCCAACGAACCTGCCCTCTAACTCTACAGGCCAGTTAAACATTAACACCACCACAAAATGCTATCAGATGGGAAATGTAAAATAACCTTTTAATAGAGCGCATTTATCTAGAGGCACAGAGACTGCAGCCAAAGCAGAGACAGACATTTTACTGACAGGTGTCTATAGCAACCTGATGTGGATGTAAACTAACTACCGACCACATCCCACTGTCAACCATTCCTAACCCCACTCACTCATTCTGACATTCTAGCTGCTGATAAAGGCCGTGGTTGTTTCAATAAGTCTCGTTCTCTCAACAGAACACAGAAATGTGAGAACACACCCAATGGCGAACACAAACAGCAAAGTTGTGATCACTCGTTCATGAAAAAAGCGAATTTCTTGCGCTGAGCCTGGGCTGGAACGCTGCTGTGCGTTTGGATAAAGCAGCCACTGCTTGCTGGGAGGGGTTCCATGCAATCTACAAAATGTATTTTGCTGCACAGAACGGCGAAGACGGCTAATGCAGCGGCTGCAGTTTGCTCTGTTTTGGGGATAAAGTCTGTTAATGCCACAGGCGCTATAAATATCACATAAATTCAAAGTTTCCATCTAGCGATGTGGTATAACTACTGGTGTTATCAACATCCAAGGATTTCCGAGAATAAGTAATTTCAGCTCAATCGGCGGGGGTTTGAACCAAACGGGGAAAACACAAGAAAATGGAAATAAATGCCACTGATAATCAGTTCGCTGAGAGATGAATGATTAGAAATCTCTGTAAAGATCAGACAACTTGCTACTGTGTTACCTCATATTCAAAGTTAATAATAAACACAAATATCAAACACCAAAATGAAAGAGAGACTCCACAACAGACTGTGGCCCAAATTGGTTTATATATGTATGCATACCGCACATTAAATTTAACAAAAATGACAGGAAAGACATTTATATTTATATAAATGATAGTCTTCTATTGCAAATACATACTAAAATAAATGTTGAAAAAAATCAGCTGGAAATTCAGATTTGCCATCATAAATAATAATAATAAAAAATATCTATCTATCTATCTATCTATACACACACCTCTATATTTATATATATCTATATACATATACACACACACACACACACACACACACTAAATAAATGCACACACATTATATATATATATATATATATATATATATATATATTATTAAGAAATTTGTATTGCTATAATTTTTTTTTTTTTTCAAATAAATCCTAAAAAATTTTTTCACAAATACAGATGAAAATGCAGCTTTGTCATCATCAATTAAATAAAAAAAATATACAAAAATAAATAAATATGTGTGTGTATGTATATATATATATATATATATATGTATATATGTATGTATGTATGTGTGTGTATATGTATATATATACACACACACACACACATATACACACATACAGTAAATACATTTATGTTATAAAAAACTGTTGACAAATTCAGCTAAAAAAGCCACTTTGCCATCACAAATGACATTAAAAAAAAAAATACGAAAACAATACTCAACTATCGATTTATATTGCTAAGAAAGATTTCTTTCAAATAAATCCTGAAAAATGTGTTGAAAATTCACCTGTCATCATAAATGTAATAAAAAAGTATATATGTGTGTGTGTGTGTGTGTGTGTGTGTGTGTGTGTGTAATTATTATGTATTAAATACTGAATTTCTTCTAACTTCATAAAATAAAAAAATATAATTGAAATGCTATTATGAAATGTGTTGATTTTTTTGATGAACATGTCAGGGAAGGCTGTTTTATGTTTACAGGTCCGTTTAGGACCATTCAGAGCAGTGGGTCTGATTTAAAAGGTCATGTGAACAACCTGAGAAAAAAAAAAGAAAAATCACGAACCTGGGCTCTTCGGGCTTACATTGTAGTGCAAGAGTATTGGAAAAAGAGAGCTCATGTATGTGTACGTTGTATCTGCTAATGACTATCGAGCTGCAAGTGTTGACAGGTCGAGCTGTTAGCATGTGTGATAATGAGTGATCACTGGGGAGTTGGAGCGTACGGGGACCTGTGGTGTTAATACACGTCTATCCAGCGCTGCCTCCCTCCTGGCTGAGGCTCAAACAAAGCACCTTAAACTCACAGTCTAACCTCTCCTTCACCGGCCGGCCAATGATAACCCATTAAAACAACCCACCCCAGGTGAACAAAATTGCCTAAGTGTTTCTCTTTATCAGCAGGGAGCGTGTGTACGCTGCACTATTCGGAGCCAGTTCTATCAGAGCCCGAGGTTCACGCCGCAGACATTTTTTTCCCTACCACCCCATTCTCTCTCTCATCTGTTCGCTGCCCTTTCATGTGACACAGACTGTCTGTTATCCTAAAAGACACAATGGAGGTGGTCGGGCAATCCTGAGAGCAAACACACGCAGCCATACTCTGGCCTTTGTTGGGCCTGGAGGATTCTCCTTTTAAAGGTTCAGCGCTGCAGCCACATTGGCAGGGGCTGGGGACCAGCGCTGGACGCTCTCACAATGCAGATTGTCTGACGAAATACAATGTGTTCCTTCTCCTCCTCCTGCTGGGGCAGACAGAAAAGACTACAAGAGTGAGAACTCTCTTCTCAGATTAAGTGAGTTTGGGTGTGCAGCACCAAACACTTACAGCCGCTCAAGTGAATTACTTCTCAAAAACAGCAGTTCTGAGTTCTGAGGTTTATATGGTTCTTTGGAGGTTAAAAAGTTCAGATGAGTGTGTGATTTTATGGATAATTTTTAAGGAACTAAAAAACAAATTTAGGTTAGTACTAATTTGAAATTTATGAATATACACAAGATTTATTTACAAAAATTAATACTTTTATTCAGCAAGGATGCACTAAACTGATCAACGTGCCAGTAAATACACATTATTTAAATAAATTATAAATATAAATATAAATAAATGCAAACAAATGTGAACAATACTTTTTCAGTTCTTAAAAAACTAGGTTAATATTAATTTAAAATTTGTGAATATACACAAGATTTATTCACAAAAATGAATGCTTTTATTCGGCAAGGATGAGTAAACTGATCAAAAGTGTCAGTAAATGCACTTATTATTAAAATAAATTATAGAAATAAATTATGAATAGAAACAAAAGTAAATAAATGTGAACAATACGTTTTCAGTTCTTAAAAATATATATATTTGAAATTTATGAATATACAAAAGATTTATTTACAAAAAATAATGCTTTTATTCAGCAAGGATGCACTAAATTTACCAAAAGTGCCAGTAAATACATTTATTATTTAAACAAATTATATAAATCAATTATAAATATAAATACATGTAAATAAATGTGAACAATACTTTTTCAGTTCTTAAAAAATCTAGGTTAATATTAAAAAATACACAATTTATTTACAAAAATTTATACTTTTTATAAGCAAGGATGAACTAAACTGTCTAAAGTTCCAGTAAATACACTTATTATTTGAAATAAATTATAACTATATACTAAATGTAATTATAATAAATATACAATTATACATTTATATAATTATAAAATGAATATAAAATTATAAAATTAATATATAACACCTTTAAAATGCAATACAGAAAATTAATGGAATACAGAATTTGGTAAAAATAAATCTTTTTTGTATTTGAATTTATAAAAAATCTAAAAATATAGTAGTAGTATAAAAATTTAACTTTTCATAGGGCCTTAAAAATGAAAAACAATTTGTTAAACTATTTTAAAAAATTGCTGTAAAATGTATCTGTTTCATGATGTCAATTGTGCTTTTTGAATAAAAAAAAACCTGAATCCAGAAAAATTAAAACTGGGGAAAAAAAACAGATAAAACTCAATAAAACCTTCATAGGGCCCTAAAATGTATCAAGCAGCAAAATTGTTTTCAACATTGGAGTAATGGCTGCTTTAAAATGTTTAAAAATATTTGAAAATATGAAAGTTTTTACAGTATTTTTGATCAAATAAAAATACCTTAACAACCCTAAACTTTTGTACAGTAGTGTATTATTGTTAATTTTTAACTCATGTTTGTCCATAAAACATTGACTGATGTTAATTTATCTAACCTAAAATGTTCAAGTATATTAGTATATGTATGCTGAAAAAAACCCCACTTAAATTTACTAAACAAACTGAACCTTATTGGAAAGTGTTACCAAAAATTCTCCTACAGCATAATTGGTTGGTAAAACCCTTTTGGAACGAAACACAAACACGCAATCATGCACAACGAGATGCGGAAGAGATCTAATAAGAAGTGACAAATGCAAATTGAAAGTCCTTGATACACAAGGATGTACATCTCGGTGAAACCGGACGTAGCTCACTTAACCAGCACGACCAGTTTACGAGCCAAGTGTATTTACTCCATATCGTCTATTAAAGCCGTCTTCACTGACAGATAAACCCCAAGTAAAGCAAACAAGCCCTCTGGCTGGAAGACAAGAACCGGGGAGGGCGGGTCTGCGGTAGTCCATCACGACCACTGGGAACGCTTTGGTTTGGTTATTTAAGACCCCGACTATCATTTTGAATAAAACCTTAAATAAGCATAGAGTTCAATGTGCAGGCCAAAACAATCAGATGTTAGGTGGTGCTGAAACGTTTGCGGTACATGCCTCCAGAGGCTTTTTTGCGCTGAGAATCCCAGCGTGGACAGACCTCTGACGGCGTCTGCAGGAGACGTGGCTCGAGATCACAACTTCACGAACGCTCCAATCCTTGAGATCATGAGTTTGCGGTCATCTAATGACTCACTGCACTTAAGTCGAGCGATTTATTGTTCCCCGGGCAAAGCAAACAAAAGACATAAAAGCCAGTTTCAATGTTCATAATCCGTTATAAAGCTGGACGATGATGACTCGATGAATGATGCATGCTTTCTGCTTCAACCAGAGGTGAAATGAGTGACATGCAATGAGGGTCTTTTTATATTATGGAAGTTTTGTGATTGAGAAACCGGCTCATTAACTATTCTACTGCTGGCTGTCAACTACATGACCAAAAGATGAAACTAAACAAAAAAGAAGGTACTAAAGATTCTACACTCTAAAAGATGAAGGTTTAGAAAAGAATAGATTTCAGAAAACAACCGTTTTGGTTTCTCCAAAGAACCTTCTGGTGAACAGTTCTTAAAAGAACCATTTTTAATCTAATGTGAAGACCGTATTAATAACTTTTTCTACTATAAAGAACCTTTTGTGCAATTAAAAGGTTCCACTGATGTTAAAGGGATAATGCACCCAAAGATGAAAATCACCGACCCTCAAGCCATCCTAGGGGTAGTTATATTAAAAATTGTCCAATCCTTCCAAGCTTTATACTGACAGTGAATAGGTGTCAAGATTTCAATACATCCATCCATCATAAAAAGTGCTCCACTCTGCTCCAGGGGGTTAATAAAGGCCTTCTGAAGCAAAGCGATGCGTTTGTGTAAGAAAAAAATCCATATTTAAAACACTATAAGCCATAATCTATAGCATCAGCTAACTGTTATGGGTAATGCATTACAAGTAACAGAAGTTACGTAATCAGATTACTTTTTTCAAGTACCTAGTAACACATTACTTTTTAAATTACAAGAACCTATCCGAGTTCCTTTTTCAAATAAGTAAGTCCACTTACTTTGTTTCCCCATTTATAGACTGACAAATATCCTGTCCCCACACTGATAAAAATGATTTTGTAGTGAAGTAAATAACAGAAAAACAAATGTAATTTCTACATTAAATAATTTAGTTTAGGCAAGAATAAAAAAAGAAGAGTAAATTCAATATTAGTACTCAATTTAAGCTTAAAATTTGAACTTATAAGTATATTTTACTTGGAATGGTTTGGTATTTTTTTTAATAAAGATTGTTTAAGTAAACATCAAAGTCATGATCCCATTGTTCCCATCATGCACTTGGGATAATTATAATTAATAAGGTTAATTTTTTTTGCTGTTTTCAAGATGTATTTACACTGTTTTATGGTTGCTTTTGTTGTTAGGTTAAGTTACTTGCTGTTTTGTAACACCTAGAGTTAATTTACTACTCAAAATGACCCATTCATACTCAAAAACTATTCACTATTCATGTGCCAAGTATTGAGGTCTCTGTGTTCATTTGGTTTGTAACTACATTGAGTCAACACAGAACTTTAAAAACAATAAGGAGCCATTTACTTGCTTACGTACATGTTTATAATTTAACCATATGCTTTTAATGGCTTTTTATCAGTGCTATGATGTTTGAGCAAAGTTTACAAACCATGGCTGAGTTAATTGTACTTGAGGACTGCAGGGTAAACTTAAAATAATTAAGTAGAAATTGCTCATTAAACTGTAACTGTACACGTTAAATTTACTTATTTCCTTTTATATATTTTTTACTTAATTCCATACTTAAAATTTACCTAAAAAATGTGCATGCAAAAACTTGCCAAATAAAAAGGAAATTTATTGTTTTTTTTTTTCAGTGCATGTTGAGTTGTAGTTCTAGACTAAATGTGAACATCAGAATATGATGCAAACATGCAAAAAATAATGTCAATCATACTAAAATGTAAAAAAAAAAAAAAAAAAGATTTGATAATGTTGTGCTGCATCTTGGCCAGGTCACTTCTGTAAAAAAGATTTTTAATCTCAAAGTTTTTACCTGGTTAAATAAAGGACATGAATGAATGAATAAATTAATTAATGAATAAATATGTTTAAACAAAATTAAACACAAACATCATGTATGTATTTTGCTAATCTTTCAATCCAGTTCAACCATACTAACAAGCAAAAATGACTTATAAACTAACATTTGTGCTTCAATGTTTTTTTTTTTTTATTTCTGAAGAGTGTTGAACCTTCTTCTCCTGTGTTCTGCTGTACAGAGGTGAATTTACTTTTCCTTCAGCCTGAGGCTTATTCATTTCACTTTTTGGTGAAAAAGGGGCTTTTATATTTGCTAAAAATGTAACTTTTTATATTAAAAACAAACAAGCAAGCCCTGCCCAGACTTAAAAAGTAATGCAAAAGTAACGTAACGCATTAATGTCCATAAAAAGTAACGAAATAATGCAATACCATTTTAGGGAGTAACGCAATATTGTAATGCATTACTTTTAAAAGTAACTTTCCCCAACACTGGTCTTTTCCAATTCATGAACGAAAACATTTTGTAATATGATTTTGATGTACATTTTCCATGGTAATTCAATGCCTGATTTTAAAATGGTTTTCAAAGGATGAATATTGAGATTTTAAGCTTTCAAGTGATATATAATTTCTTATGATTTCTAAACACAAAAAATGGGTCTTAAACCTTTCCAACGAAATATAGTTTGTCATGATTAAATCAGGATTTTTTTTGTAAAATGGTGAAGTAAACAAAATGGGTGACAATTAAGGGGTTAAAATGTTTTAACTATGAATATTTTTCTTAATATTTTCACAAACACATTCATTTACTTTAGAAGGCCTTTGTTAACCCCCTGGAGTTGTGTGAAGTGCTTTTTATGATGGATGGATGCACTTTTTTGGGCTTTGGGTTTTTGATAGTGTAGGTGAACAACACCACTCATAGTCTTAACCTCAGATCACCTGATGCATATTGCACAAAAATGGAAAGTGCTTTCTAATTTGAACATTTGTGGAGTAAACTAGTCAAAAGTCTGGTTAGATGAAACTATGGCTCTTGTGACATGCATGAACCTCAACAACCAAAAGATGATGGACTGGACGTTCTAAAACAAAGCCTTGCCACTGGAATGCCATGCAAATACTTTCCCCTAATTCCTGCACTAACACCAACACGTTATCCATCACCTGAGTTGTTATAATCCTCCAGAACACCTTGCCCTGCACCTTTGTTTATTTGCAAGTTCATTGAACACTTACGGCATGTCACAGCAGGTTCATGCTCCGCCACAACTCAAACAAACTGTAAAACGCATCAAGTGAGTGGTTTAAGGAGTCAATTCTATGCAGTGTAAGGTGAGGTGTTCCACCTGGGATACCTGCGTAAGGTTTGCAGCTCCTCTTCCAGTGTGTGACTGAGCAGCAGGGCTTTATCTCGTTCTCTCTGGGCTTCCTGAAGCTCCTCCTCAAGCTGTAGAGATTGGAGAAATGCATGTCAGATCATATTGTGCTCTGTTACAAGACAGTGTTCATGTATGGACAGCTCAAACGAAAGAACTAAAGCTTTAAGAAGCACTAGGTGGTACACGAGGAGAACAGCACAGCTGATATGGGTTTACCAATAGCAAAAACCCTTCACATTTACTTAATAAAGTAAATAAGTAAACCTAAATTAACTTCAAAGAAATACAAAAAGATCTATGAGAATTAGCGTAAAGTCAGTATGAGTTTTACTAATAGCCAAATAAATAAATAATAAATATATAAAAACTTACAAAGAATAAATAAAAATAATTAATGCATAAATAAAAACTGTTAAAATTAATCAATAATATTTAATTCAAATGTACTGTACTGTTTCCTAGCTAAAAATAAATACATAAATAATGCACTAAAAATTCTGAAATTAATACATAATATTTATGCATTAACCATGTTTTCTAACTGCTGGTAGACTGTGGAACTGACAATGAGGATCTTGTAAGATTAATTAGTCAAGCAGACATGATTTCTCACCAATATAGAGTGAAAAAATGGCCAAATATTTAATGATTAATTGCCTGATATATTGATCCATACAAATACAAAAATACACTACCAAGATTTTTAATGTTTTTTAAAGAAGTCTCTTCTGTTCACCAAGCCTGCATTTATTTGATCCGAAGCACAGCAAAAATAGTAAAATGTTGAAATGTTGAAATTAAAGCTGAGTAGAATTAGTTTAGTTGGATTTTTTGTTGAATAGAAAGTTCAGAAGAACAGCATTTATCTAAAATAGTAATCTTTTGCAACATGATAAATGTCTTCATCATCACTTTTGATCAATTTAAAGCATCCTTGCTAAATAAAAATATTAATTTAGATAATTTCTATCCTAAAAAATATATATACTGGCTTTTGAATTTTATAGTGTATAATGTTACAAAAGCTTTTTATTTCAGATAAATGCTGATCTTTGGATCTTTCTATTCATCAAAGAATCCTAAAAAATAATAATTCAGCTTTTTAAAATATTGATAATAATAATAATAATTATAATAATGTTTCTTGAACAGCAAATAAGCATATTAGAATGATTTCTGAAGGATCATGTGACAGACTGAAGTCTGGAGTAATGATGCTGAAAATCGAGCTTTGAGCACAGAAAATACATTTTAAAATACATTTAAACAGAAAACTGTTATTTTAATAGTAAAAATATTTCACATTTTTACTGTTTTTCCTGTGTTTGCTTTTTGGATCTTTAAAAAAAAACAAAAACATTTTGACTGGTAGAGTATGACGCATATCAGTAGTTGTAAAAATAAAGTTTAAATGTTGCATGCACTGTGCTTCCACCAGAACGTAAAAGCAAGAGAAACACAATTCATAATATGATGCAGGTATGCGTCGCTTTTTCAAGTGTTGCCGTGCAAGCGCTATTGCGAGCGCTAACTTAAGCGGTTTCTCACGTTGAGCAAACCCGTATCATGAAGAGCAATCAAACATTAAATAACATCATTTCATATTTATAGGCTCATTTCATTGCTTTCTCCACTTCAGATCAGGCAGAACTCAACTTTTATCGCCAATGTCAGACAGATAACCATCTGAACTCCAACTGAACCTCATTCGTTCGTTCGTGTGCACACAAGGAGAAACTCAGTCTGAGGGGGATCCAATTGACTCTTTTGTCTTCTAACTCAGCACCTACTCAGCAGCGGTGTGTCGTGAGACCGAGGGATTCCTGGGCCGGTGGGTGCGGGGAAGGCCGGATAAACACTATCCCCTACCTCTCAGTGCCTAAACCTGCGGCACAATAAAGCTCCTGCTAATGACCTGCCGTTGAAACAGATGTATTGATGGGCTCATCCTCTCAACAGCTGGGCGAGCAGACAGACACAATGGAGACTGTCTAAACAAACATGACAACCTGCGCTACTGTAAAGGCCTGCAATATAGTCCTGAGAGACGAGGGGAGGACAAAGACAGAGAGAGTTGGGAAGAAAAACAGAGAGGTAAAGACAAGAGGGGGGTTAAAAGAGGATCAACATGTCTGTTTTCTGTTAAAGAAATAGTTTAGCTAAAATTGAAAATTCGGTCATTTACTGACCTCCATGTTATTCCACACCTGTATGTCTGGAGGAGAACTAAAGGAGAAATTTTTAAGCGTCAAACAAGACAAATATTCACTTAAAATGCGTGTGTGCTGTATTCAAAACCTTCAGAACGCAATATATTTGAGTAGATGTGCGAATGAGATTTGAGAGTAAAAATGTAAGCAGGGTTCCCACTCTAAGCCAAATGTCGAATTCCCTGACTTTTCCTTGACTTTCATGGAGTAAAAAGCTGAATTTCCATGACCTTATTCAACATCATCATTCAGTCTTTTAATTTCTTCACATTTAGTTTTTGCTTTTCTGTCGTCTACTTTTAACACGTCTACTTTGAAGTGGTCATTTTGTAGCCAAAGCTCTTGAAATTGACATTTTTCTGGCACATTTGCCTTAGCTAACAGGTACAACCTACACTGCAAAAAATGCTTTTCTTTTTTGTCTTGTTTCCAGCCAGTTGACGAAAGAGGGAAGAGAATAAAATGGAGCTGAAAAATAGCCTAAACAAGACAATAGGCAAAGCACGTGAAATCACGATTAATCGCATCCAAAATAAGTTTATGTTTACATACTATATGTGTGTTTACTTTGTATATTTTATTACGTACATATAAAAGCACACACATACATGTATATATTAAAACAAAAATTTTAAATGTATTATATTTATACCTGTATACAATTTAGATTATAAATAAATATAAATATTTTAGATATAAATCTAAAACATTTTTCCTTAATATATACATGCATGTGTGTGTATTTATATATACATAATAAATATACACAGTACACAAATGTATAGTATGTAAACATAATTATATATATATTTATATATATATATATATATATTTTATTTTGGATGCGATTAATCGCGATTAATCGTTTGACAGCACTAATAAAAATATGGCCTAAAGTAGTCAAAAGTTTTAGAATTTTAAACTATTAATAAGTTTTAATTTTTTTGTATTGCTTTTTATCCCCTTATTGGAGCTTAACAGTAAAAATAACAATATATGTGACCCTGGAGCACAAAACCAGTCATAAACGTACGTTTTTTGAAATTGAGATTTATACATCATCTGAATAAATAAGCTTTCCATTGATCTAAAATCGAAATATTAAGAAAATGGCCTTTAAAGTTGTCCAAATGAAGTCCTTAGCAATGCATATTTTTTTAAAAAATTAAAATTTTTGGCATAAAAGAAAAATCAATCATTTTGACCCATACAGTGTATTTTTGGCTATTGCTACAAATATCTCCAAGCTACTTAAAGATTGGTTTTGTGGTCCAGGGTCACATATGTCATATTGAAAACAGCAGCTTAGACATTCATCAAAGTGTGTCCTTTTGTGTTCCACAGAATAAAGAAAGCCATACAGATTTGGGATGACATGATGGTGAGTAAATAATGACTTTGTTGAACTATTCCTTTAAATGAATGCAAGATTTGGAGTTATCATAAGCACTGAATACGAAATGACTCTCCAGCAACTTTTGCTATAGTCTAGGGTTTGTTGAGTTGAGGTGTGTCATTGATAGGCTTGGAATTTTAACAGTTTTCTTCAGAAACGCATGAATGCCGAAATGCCGTGCCTTATCTTCGGGTGTATCACAAGCTGCGATAAAGCTTGAAAGCTTTCATCCTACTGGATGCATTGTCTGCAAAACACATTCAGCGGGCACCTGTTTGAAACCGAGCAGTATCTTATCAAGATGCACTGGACAGAAGTTTCTTTTTCACTAAAATCAACTGAAGCACAATAGCCAAAATCTGCAATGCTTCACAATGATGTCACTTGCAGGCATGCGACATGCCCAGCTAATAAAAAAAGTATTTTAAGAACGTTTCACAAACGATCCGATTAAGATACAAAAACATTATTTATGATTGTTCTCTAAACATTTAAAATGTTCAGTTTTTAAGTGTTTTATTTTCTTTGGTTATGTGAATGGTAGAAATAAAATTGAGGAAATTCACCCATTATGGGAATGTCACTTTTGAATGTTTTCTGAACCATCTGAAACTAGTAAGCAGCAAATGCCTAAATGTAAACTCTTAAAGGGCTAGTTCACCCAAAAATTAATATTACCCCTCAAGCCATCCCAGGTAAATGTAACTTTCTTCTTTCAGATGAATACAATCAGAGTTATATTAAATAATTTCCTGGCTCTTCCAAGCTTTATAATGGCAGTGAATGGGTGTTGAGATTTTGAAGTCCAATAAAATGCATCCATCCGTCATAAACAGTACTCCACACGGCTCCAGGGGGTTAATAATGGTCTTCTGAAGTGAATCGATACGTATGTATAAGAAAAATATCGAAATTTAAAACTTTATAAACTCTAATCTCTAGCTTACGCTAACTGTCATACGCACATTCATGAGAGAACTTGTCTATTTTTAGACAAACATATTGATTTACGTCAGAAGGCCTTTATTAACCCCCAGAGCTGCGTGGAGTACTTTTTTTAATGATGGATGGATAGATGCACTTTATTGGATTTCACAATCTCAACACCGTGTCTACATTTTAAATGTTTAAAAAATATTAGGCAATAATAAAATAACCAGTGTTGGGGAAAGTTACTTTTAAAAGTAATGCATTACAATATTGCGTTACTTCCTAAAAAAGTAACTAATTACGTTACTTAGTTACTTTTTATGGAGAGTAATGCGTTACATTACTTTCGCGTTACTTTTTAAATCTGTGCAGGGCTTACTTGTTTGTTTTTAATATAAAAATTTTTGATTTTTAGCAAATGTAAAAGCACTTTACCACCAAAATGAAATTAAGTGAATAAGTCTAAGACTAAAGGAAAATTAAATTGACGTCTTTTCCTACAGTTCTACTGTACAGAAAGTTTAACACTCTTCAGCAATTAGAAAAAAAAGCACAAATGTTAGTTAACATAAAGTAAGTTTTGCTTATTATTATTTGCCTTTTAGTACACTGCAATTTTTTTGTCATGTTTCTAGCCAAAATATCTAACAATTCTCAATTTATTCTAGAAAAGTAAAAATTATTGTCTTGTTTTTTTCTGAAAACAAGTAATATTAAGTGTATTTTTGCTTGAAACAAGCAAAATAATCTCCCAATGGAGTAAGCAAAATAATCTTGTTTTCTGTTTGAAATTATTATTATTTTTTTTTTGCTTAACCCACTGGGAGATTATTTTGCTTGTTCTAAGAAAAAACTCACTTCATTAGTTTTTTGTTGTTTTTCTGAAAACAAGAAAATAATTGTTTACTTGTCTAGAAAATCCTTCTTGGTTTAAGAATTGTTAGATATTTTGTCTGGAAACAAGACAAAAAATCTAAGTAAGAAAAGTATTTTTGCAGTGCACAGTTGAATTGGATCAACAAAGGTCAGCAGCAAAGTCATTGGTTAATAAAATGGGATTAAATACCTAAAGGAAACAAAAAGTAACTCAGATATATTCTTGGAAATGAAAAAGTAATGCGTTACTTTACTAGTAACTAAAAGTAATATTATTACGTAACTTGCGTTACTTGTAATGCGTTACCCCCAACATTGAAAATAACTACAAAAAAATTTTCAGAAAAACATTACATGAACAATGCATTTTTTTATTATTTTAAATATGTCTCTGAACATTTAAAATAACTTTTTTATGCTCAATTAACGTTACTGGAAGGATAACTTTTCATAACTTGTGTGAGCATGTATACCGTTATATTTCTCTGATGCAGCCTGTGATTAAAAATCTTCAACTGCAGGCTAAAGACACAAATGCAAATACAATCTTTGCATGCTATAGATAACTCTGCCTGCTTTCTTAGCACAATGCATGACTATAACGGAAACAGGCCTATGACTTGAACGCCCAGTGCATTTAAATCCCCGAAACACTTTTACCCATAAGCGCATGCAGCTTCCGCTGGTGCGGGCCCAATCATTCTAATTACTGGAGCGCAGGTCTCGCAAGTCAAAGAGAACATCAAAAAGCCTCAAACCTCTAAAGTCAATATGTACTTTTCTCCAACAGGGATGGGAGCTTGACTTCAAAGCGCAATTCTTTTAATCTTATGTATTTTATCAGCATTCATTACAATATTATCCAAATTAGGTTCCCAGAGTAACGTGTTAACCTGTAGAGATTAAGCCCTGCAAAGGAGGGTCGCAGCCTTGACCTTTATGAGCGAGCGTTTGGTGGGGCAGAGGTGGGCTGGTCGTGGCCTTTCTGACCCAGTGGGGAGAGGAGGATGTGATGGAGGTTATCAGCGGTGTCACAGTCCGCTCCGCCGCTCTGACTGGAGCTCATTTAAAGCTGCGCGGCCCGTATCATGTCAGAGGTCACTGAACGCTGACACTTATACTATAGAAAACATTATTTTTCTTGCTCTTTAGAAATGCACTCTAAAGTTAAGCTAATTGCATTTAATATAATTTACACTATATTGCAATTAACATACACCTTGCAGAATCTGCAAAACGTTAATTATTTTACCAAAATAAGAGGGATAATACGAAATACATATTATTTTTAGTTAGTACTGACATATACTGCACTTTACATATAGTCCACAAGAGTAAATAATATTATAATATTATAATTTATAAAATTTTACCCCGCTCAAAAGTTTACATACACTTGATTCTGAATGCTGTGTTATTACCTGAATGATCCACAGCTGTTTTTTTTTATTTTTATGATAACAGTTAATGAGTCCCTTTGTCTGTGCTGAATAGTTAAACTGCCCACTGTTCTTCAGAACAAATCCTTCAGGTCCCACAAATTCTTTGGTTTTTCAGTATTTTTTTTGTATTTGAGCCCTTCCCAACAATGACTGTATGAATTTGAGATCCATCTTTTCACACTGAGGCACTCATATACAACTATTACAGAAGGTTGCATTATAAGAGCAGGGGGTGAAAACTTTTGAACAGAATGAAGATGTTTACATTTTTCTTATTCTGCCTAAATATCTTTTTTTTTTTTTTTTTTTTTTTTTTCCCCATTTAGTATTGCCCTTTGGAATCTACAGAAAATACTTGTTTCCCAGAAGACAAAATAATCTAAATTTTCCCTGATCTTCAAATTCAAAATTCAAAAAGTTTACTTAATGCATCGTATTTCCTTCTGGAGCATCAGTGTTTGAACCTTCTGTAATAGTTGCATATGAGTCCCTCAGTTGTCTTCAGTGTGAAAAGATGGATCTCAAAATCACACCGTCATTGTTGAAAAATTGGTCAATATTCTTTTATGTGAAATATTTTAGTCAGTTCAGTACTAAATAAAAAATAACATGCATTTTGTATGAGCCCTTTTATTTTGTTAAAATAATTAACATTTAGCAAATTCTGCAAGGTGTATGTAAACTTTTGACTTCAACTGTAAGTGTCTAAAAAACCTTACATTCACTTAGCACTTAAGTATTCTTTTAATAAGTACTCTTTTTAGAAGTATGCTAAAGTTTACTTCTTTTTCACAAGGGAAACTGTTTGCTGTCAGATTACACTTTTATTAAATGCATAAAAGTATCTGCTAAACTATTAAGCAAACAACTAATACCTAGTCTAACTGTTCTGAAAATGTAAACACTTTTCCCATGTAACACAACTGTACACTGGACTCAACAGGCATTTCATTTTAAGTTCTGTAGTAACTGATAGTAATCCTGTGAAACACACGCAACCTTCTCTATTTCCAAGCCTGTGTCACCTGATGATGTCTGATCAAACATATTCAGTTCGACAGGACGGAGACAAAAGACTTGCATCCTCGTCTGACAACAAAGAGCCCAAATACATGAGAGCCCTCCTCCGCAGAACACACTCATAAATCTCTCTCGTGTAACAGTACAAAACAGCAGAGCCCATAAGACTCACACCTTCTACACCTAAAACATCTGCTAAGAATATGAAAGAAGTGTTTTATGGAATCATTAGGATCCCTCATCATTTATTTGAGGGGGAATGAAACCAGGACATGATGCAGGACCAAGGAGTCAAATGCAGCACCAGGGCTTATGTTTCCATCACTTTGTTTTTATGCACATTTTGAACTGTCGCATAATAAAGCTTAATGTGTTTTTTTGTGAAAAAGGGCTCATGTGAACAATGGAAGATGAAACACGTTTGCCGAATAAATTCCTCCATATGCATCAAAAATGTCATGTGACTTTGCGCTATGGGACGGCATAATTTGACTAACCAGTCAACCGATCTTTTCACACAGCATCTGAAATGTTATGGTCATTCTGAAATGCCTGAGCAAAGTCTGTTGTCCATATTATTATATATGAAATGTATTATATTCAGTGGTTTCTCCTACTTTTGTTAGTGATATTTATTGCCAGTTTATCAGTTTATTATTATTTTTTTTATTATTACCATTAAAAGGTTAAAATGGCTTTGTGTGTTTTAGGAAAATAATAATAATTCTTTAAACATGTCACAAACCATTTCTCTAAAATAAACACTTTCTTAAGAGAAAAACAAAGGAATTGCTTGACATGCTTTTTAAATACTCCTGAGTTTTAGAAACCTTGTAAAACATTAAATAAAGTTACCTGAGATTGACCAAAACACATTTACAGTTAAATACACTACCAGTAAAAAGTTTTTGAACAGTAAGATTTTTTTTTTTTAATTATTTGATCCAAAGTACTGCAAAAACAGTAAAAAATACATCCGAATGAAAAAATACTATTTAAAATAACTGTTTTTCATTTGAATATATTTTAAAATGTAATTTATTCCTGTGATTTCAAAGCTGAATTTTTATCATCATTACTCCAGTCACATGATCCTTCAGAAATCATTCTAATATTCTGATTAGCTGCTCAAAAAACATTTGTTATTATTATTATTATTATTATGAAATGTTCAGGTTTCTTTGATGAATAGAAAGTTGAGAAGAACAGCATTTATCTGAAATAAAAATCTTTTGTAACATTACAAATGTCTTTATCATCACTTTTGATCAATTTAAAGCATCCTTGCTAAATAAAATTATTAATTTCTATTTATCAAATAATCCTAAAAGAAATTACTCAACTACATTGATGATAATAATAGCAGCAATAATAATAAATGTTTCTTGAACATCAAATCAACATATTAGAATGATTTTTGAAGGATTGTGTGACACTAAAAAATGAAGTAATGATGCTTAAAATTTAGCTTTGATCACAGAAATAAATAAAAATTGTAAAATATATTCAAATAGAAAACATTTATTTTAAATAGTGAAAATATTTCTTTACTATTTGCTGTACTTTGGATCAAATAAATGCAGGCTTGGTGAGCAGAAGAGACATCTTTAAAAAAACATTAAAAATCTTACTGATCAAAAACGTTTGACTGGTAGTATATGTGTGTTATTAAATCCAGTGATTAATTGGTGATTAAAATGGAACCCATTTTTTTGTTTATTTCATTTAGGACAAAAGCATAGTATAGTGAACAGGGACTATCAAAGTCAAAAAAGCGCCATAGAAGTATCATAAAAGTAGTCCATATAACTAGATTGCTAGATTTAAAATTAGTTAATTCAAGATGTTGATATTAGTTCACCAGTATTAAATCTGGCAGGTATAAATCCACACAAGTGCAAATGAGATTTAAGACCTACAGCTTTCTACTTTTGCGTTCCACAGAATATTTTTAATTTAAACACAATTTTGGGGAAAATTACAGCAAAGAGGCAACTAACAAACCACTGAGATATTATCCTCCACATTTAATGGTCCATGAGGGTCAGTGCAGATGAAATCAGAAGGAGTTAAAGGTGAGATCTGGCCAGAGCGATGAAGGCCAAGAGAGTGATGGGGGCAGGAGAAGGCATGTGAGATCACTTCACTGCTGTCAATGCACAGAGAAAAGCTGCAGAGCAAACACAGGTGGTTCAGAGCGAGGGCAAAGCTCTCCACAACAAGCCCGTCCACATCCCCCACTCAGCATTTAGAGCGACTTGCACGCTTCAAACTAAAACCGGCCGACGAATCGGCATATACATGAATGTGTATTATGATAACGTAACAAATAAAATTTTTTTTGTCCCATTATGAACCTTTCCCAAAAGGCTTTTCTTGCCATAACATTGGTCCCAAAAACTTTCTTGCACACACACATTTTTCCTGACTATAGATGAAGAGCCTAGATTAAATCAGCAGATCATTTAGCATTTTGTGTCTAATTTGGAGGGAAGAATCAGAAATTCTGCAGAACATATTTAGTAAAATGTGTTAAACAGTGCTGAAACTGTAGTCAAATTAGCTAAATAAATAAAAACAAACATTTCAAAACACACAAGCACCATTCTATACACATTTTTGATTTTAATGAGACATAATTTAGTAAGTTTTATAGAAAAACTTGAAAAAAGCTAAATAAACCACAATAAAGCTGTAAGATAAATTTCGCGTGACCGCTCTGAGATGGTTGTTGAACAGGTTCTTTTACATGTGCTGAGGTGAAAACGAGGCAGACCAAAGAGATAAGACAAGCAATAGCCCCGGGAGCTATCAACTGACAAAAGTCACGAGCCAAAAAAACACTTTGCAGGTGCTTTGCTGTTCTGGTGAAAAATGTTGATGAAATGACAACAAAAGCTACATACACCCCTAATTTCCATCTTAATTGAAAAGAGACAAGAAAAAAACAAAACAACTGGCCTATCTTTGATCATGACTTCCTTCCATGATAAAAAAGAACACTGGTTAACGTTTTCTATCTCTAAAACGTGTGGCAATTAAAAACCTAGAATTAATCATCCGAATGAAATCCCTGAAAGTTAGTGTGAGCTAAAAGCTAAATATAAAGATCTGAGATGGAGAAATCTTTGCTCATCGTCTTAAACTCAACTCTTTTTTTCCCACCCCGCAGATTTTCTCGGGCTTTCTTTAAAGTAAAATGTCAATCGATAAGTGGAAGTCCTGTTCATTTTTAAATTGTTTTGTGGATATGTTCCTGGCACTGTTGACTAATTTTACGACAGCTGTTCCCATTTCGTTTTAAATTAAAAACCCCGCTCTGTAATCCCAGGAGTCAATCTATAATTAAGGGGATTTATAGAAAAACCAAGTGCTACATTAATAACAAAATTTAATATATTTCTTAATAAGCCATCAGCCGAACCGTCTTAAATGTGAAATATAATTTTTTTTTTTTTTTTTTTTTTTTTAAATCTTCAGAAAGCTTTGCCTGGAGACAGACTGGACCTTTTTATCAGATTATAAATAATCATTATTTCATATCTAGCGGTAATCGTTGCCATGTGGCACAGTTGCATCCCAGCATTTTCAGACCACAGTGCAAATCACCACGACTAAATACAAACAACCCAGCATCTATTTGTTAATCATAAAATCTGTGATATCACCAAACTGGAATAGTGTTATGATCAGTTTTGCCTCGCCATTGGTCCGTTTTATAAACTGTGAATCTGACAGCAAATGTTCATCATATGGCAACACCATCAAAACAAGTCATTACTGGCCTAGAAAACGCATGAATAAACAAGCATCTGAAATACATTTCCTTAAACCACTATTAATCATTATGAATTACATAAATTACATAATAAATTTATGAATAATCATTTGAGTACAATTAAATAAGAATAAATGTTTTTTTATTATTGATTATTTATTAAATAATCTAGAAATATTATTAACTTTTATAAACATTATTATTACAATGACTACTACTACTAATAGTAATAATAATTTAATTACAGTTACATAATAATTAATTATTTATTTGAAATTATTTTTGACAATTAACAACAACAACAAAAATAATAATTTATAAATAATATTAAATAATAAAAATTATTATTGTTATTTATGGTTTATAAATAACAATAAAACAATTTATTCTGATTTATTATTTATTCAATTATCTCTATTTATTATTAAATGTTATTAACATAATTATTATTACTACCAATAACAGCAACAACAACAAAAATGTATGGTTTATATATAATAATTTAAGTAAAATAAGTTTTTTGGATTGATTATTGATTATTTATTAAATTACCTAGATATATTATTAACTTTTATTAATGTTACTACTGCTACTAATAAAAATAATAATTTACTTACAATTGCATAATAAATTATTTAAATGTATTTAATGACAACAACAATAATTTATAAATATTATAAAATAATAATAGTTATTATTATTATAAATAATTTATGGTTTATAAATAATAATTTAAGCAAAATTAAATAATAATAAATACATTTATTTATTATTGATTATTATTACTACTACTACTAATTACAATTACATAACTTATTTCTTATAATTTATTTTTGACAATTAACAACATTAATATAATATTAATAACAATAAATTATGACTTATAAATAACAATAATTATTTAATAAAATAATTTATCAATAATTATCAACTTCATTATTATTATTACTGCTAATTATGATAATATTAATAATTAACTTATATATAAAAAATAATAATAATTCAGTAATAATACATTTAAAATTACATAATAATAAATTATTTTGATAATTATATAAATAATAAGTTGAAATGAAAATTTAAATGAAAATGAAAATTAAATTAGTACTGATTATTTATCAAATTGTAGGTAGATATATTACGAACTTTATTTAACGTTGTTATTACTACTAACACTTACTACTACTAACTGAATTACAATTACATGTTAATAATTTCTTATAATTTTATTTGATATCAATACTATCACTACTTCCACTACTAATAATAAATATTTGTTTATTTACTTTTCTGAGAAGGTTTTACCCTATCGAAAAAAGTTAAATAACTGCAAATATTCCAGTGCCATTACACTGATACGTAAATAGATGAATAAAACTTTGTATGTTGAAAGGAAAAATACACACGTTAAGTAATCAAATAAAAATGTTCACCATGCTACCAATAACACAAGCTCAACCTGACATCTGCAGCCCATGAAGCGGATGATGACATCAAATGCAGTTAGTGCATTCTTATATTCACTTAAGATGCAGGTTGGTAAGCGTGTTAATGTGTGGTAAAGGTCCGGGGCACGGCCCTGACTCAGCACCCCTGCCGAAATGAGCCCCCCTGCTCGCCCCAGTCTCTCTCAGCGCATGTTTACTCAGCTCTATCTAATGATGGCCCTTTTACAGCACTCTGCATTAAACTCAAGGGCTCTGGCCGCATCAGATAAATACAGCAAATCAAATAGGCCCGTGTTTGCCCTGCGTCTCCCTGACAGACCCGCGGCGAGGCATCGCAGCACACTGACCGGCCTGTGTCATCCTAAAACCCTGTCAAACAGACACCCGGGGCCGTCAGTCTATCGCTGGAAAACAAGAGCAGGAGAGAGCAAATAGAAGTTAATGAATGATACAGTGGAGAGCGTAATGACGGGCTGATAAAGGGGAATGCGGGTCTGCACGTACGGCGAAGGTCGGATTGGAGGATGGTGTTGTTGGCAAACACCCCTGACGTGTTTCGTGTATTCGGTGAAAGCTAGCGCAGGCTAACCCGAAAGCTCGTGACATTAATTTCCAGAGGCTTCTTCCCACGTGGGAGGTGTGTGCGTATGTGTGTGTGTTTTACCTTGCTCGCTCGTTCCCGATTGTTTTGGGCGGCCAGGTGGCGGGTGCTGTTTGCAGAATTATGGCATGGCTCTTTCACACGAAGCAGCTCTTGTTCTAGACGCTTGCACTAGGGAAGAGAGAGAGAAGCGGGATCACTTGAATGCATTACCTTAGATTTTAGCCAGGTGATTAGACTAGCTAAAAGACACTTGCATTCACACTTTACATTCATACATTCACATTTTAACCGGTACCTAGGGCTGATAATTATCGCAAAATATGAATTTCTTCGATAAATGATAACAAAAGCGTGATAAATGTTCGATATAATGTTTATGCGGCAAAGGCGGAACAAAAGAGCACTAGTGAAAGCGCGCCAAACGGACCGTTTATCCGCTCAGATCAAAGTTCAAACGGCGGCACAGCGCAAACTTACAAGAACAGATGCTTTCACTCGCTGATGGCTGTATCCGAAATCGCCCCTATACCCTCATTCACTATTCCCTACATTAGTCCACTCATACAGTCCACTTGAAGGAGTAAATGAAAACGAGAGAATTCGGACACTGAATGCACCGGAAGGACTGCTGCTTTTGCATAGTTTGTTTGCTGTTTAATAATCATTTGAAAAGGGCAGTTCCAGTAGTAATATTAGTGGATTTATCTTGAACTCTGTCACGGAAATAATGTAAAAACCCTGGTTAACACATTTTAACCGGTACCTAGGGCTGGGCGATAAATCGCTAATGATAATTATCACGCAATATGAATTTCCTCCATAAACAATAACAAAAGTTTGATAAATGTTCGATATAATGTTTATGTGGCAAAGGCGGGACAAAAGAGTGCTAGTCTAAGCGCACCACACGAACCGTTTATCCGCTCAGATCAAAGTTCAAACGGCGGCACAGCGCAAACTTACAAGAACAAATGCTTTCACTCGCAGATGGCTGTATCCGAAATCACCCCTATACCCTCATTCACTATTCCCTACATTAGTCCACTCATACAGTCCACTTGAAGGAGTAAATGAAAACGAGTGAGTGAATTCGGACACTGAATGCACCGGAAGGACTGCTGTTTTTGCATAGTTTGTTCCAGTAGTAAGATTAGTGGATTTATCTTGAACAATTTAATAATCAATTTACAATTAATTTGTGCCTATGTTGTATTACGACGTGGACGAGCACGTTGTAAAATGAATGGACGGATGAATCAGCTGCGGGCGACAACTCCTGGCGAGACGCAGGAATTCATTCGGCGCGCGACTCTCACAGTGCATTATGGGTTATGAGTGGACATCCGTTGTACATTTGTTTTTGCAGTGCATTGTGGGATTAAATGAGTGCACTCGAGAACGTCCACTATGTTTTCGGACACCACTAAAAACGGCTGCCCATTCAAATAGTGTACTATTTAAGGGTATGGGGGGCGATTTCGAATACAGCCCAGGTCACTAAACAGCGCCGGTGTGAAGTGCTTAAATCCAGTGAAGAACACAAATGACTCAAATGAGTTTATAGCAAGATGAAACAGAGCTGACAAACAAGAGAAACACTACTCAACGAAACAGTCAGAAGGCTTTTAAATCTACAAATTGCCATCATGCAATATATATTTACTATAGTAGCACTAACTGCACCATGGTATTGTGTCAGAAATGTGCGTATATTTGTGTCGAATTTTATTATATTATTAATAGACGTAATCAATGTATCGAAGGAGGAGCAATGGAATATAATTACAGTATTTTTTGTGATTAAGCTATAGCGTTTATACTAAATGTATTTAGACTGGTTTTCACACAAATACATAGAAACCATAATACATTTTTTTTTTTTTTTTTAAAGATTTATTTTTGGCTTTTATTATTATAGGACAGATCAGGAAGGACAGGAAGCGAAGTGGAGAGAGAGAAGGGGGTAGGGTCGGGAAAGGTCCTCGAGCCGGGAATCGAACTCGGGACGCCCGTTGCGCAACGGCGCTATATGTCGGCGCACTGCCCACAAGGCTATCGGCGCCGACGAAACCATAATACATTTTTACTATGGTTTTGAGGTGCTATATTTGTGGTTTTAACTGTTATTATCATGATCTATTGATCTATGGAAGAGCAATGGTTAATTAAAAAAAACTCAAACAGTCAGAATAATTCAATTTCACCATATAAAAATGAGATGGATACATTTTTTTACAGATATTACTGATTTTGATAATGAACATAAATCTACATCTGCATTCTAAATCAAGCTACCAAATGTGTATTTCTAAGAGACAATTTTAATAATAATAATAATAATTATTATTATTATTAATAATAATATTACCAGGTGACACAAACCTGTTTTTTTTTATTTGAATATTAATAATATTAAAACATGCAGAACTAAGAAATTATTTTGTCTGTTAAGATGGCCTACTTAAGAAGTGTTTGTCATGTTCTGACTATAAAGAATATTTTAAAGCCACATCAAACTGTTTTACAGTGTTACCGGCAGACACGGAAATCGGCTGAATTAATTAAAAAACAGTAAAACTCATCTGTTTAACTCTAGGGGAGTTGGAAAATGAGCCTATTTTCCAAAAAAGTGGACTGTTCCTTTGAATGAGATGCAGGGGGGACATGATGTCAGAGGGTCTCTCTCTCTCTCTTTCTCTCTTTCTCTCTCTCTCTCTCTCTCTCTCTCTCTCTCTCTCTCTCTCTCTCTCTCTCTCTCTCTCTCTCTCTTTCTAGAACGTACGCAATCAGATGCGTTCTCAGGTAGCCTACCGAATTTGGTACCGATTGATTTAATGTGAATCGGTACTCGGTAGTATGTTCATCATATGGCTACACCATCAAAAAAGTGATTAGTGGCCTAGAAAACACATGAATAATTAAGCATCTGAAATACAAAAAAAAAAATATAAATAAATAAAAAATAAAACACACACACACACACACACACACAAGGTAATTTAACATTTGTTTTTAGAAATAAATTATTAATAATAATTTATAAATAGTTATTATTATTGATAAACCATAAATTATTACAATTAAGTAATAATAAAATAATGTATTTTTGATTTATTATTAAGTTATACTAGATATACTATTAACTTTTATTGATGCTATCATTATTACTACTACTACTACTAATAATAGTAATAATAAATTAATTACAATTACATAAATTATTACTTATTTTTGACAGTTAATAATAATAATAATAATAATAATAATAATAACTTATAAATAATAATAATAATAACAAAATTAATAATTTATGGTTTATTAATAATGCAATTTGAATAATAATGATAAAATAATTTATTTTGGTTTATGATCGGCTATTTATTAAATTATCTAGATTATTAACTTTTATTAACATTATTATTATAACTACTACTACTAATAATAATTTAATTACAAGTATATAATACATTTATTTAATTTATTTTTGATCAATAATAATAATTTATAAACAATTAAAATTATTATTTATGGTTCATAAATAATTTAAGTAAAATTAAATAATAATAAAATTATTTAATTTAATTGAGCCAATGTAAAATAAATAATAATAATAATTGTATTTTATTTTTAATATATTTTTTATTTTTTATGTTGCTTTTGCATTAACTAAACAAGCCAAAATGATGTTAAATTATCCCATTAGGTCACTTTTAATGCACTGTTTTTGTATCAAGGGAAATTTCCATTATGCATTATAGTTTATTATATTTACATTATAAGTAACTGGTTAAATATTTTAGTCTTACAGTCTTACGGAATATAATTTTTGTTTCACTTTTGAGGAGTGGGGGTTGTTATAGTGACAGAATAATTTAATTTGCAAAACATTGATGGAAAAATATGATTATAACTTTTTTGAAAGCGTTTAAATAATATTCATTGAAGTTGGCTCAGGAACCCTGTGAAAATCAGTTGCGCTGCCACATGGAAAAAATCATGTGTATGTAAGTCTGTTCTATGAGAGGTGAAATCTCTGCAGGGTATAAACCTACATTCTCAGTTATTACTATATTTACTGTAAGAACCTCAGCACACACTTACTGATATTACTCTCCGTTTGTGTCTGTGATCCCTGGAGGGACAGACTCATTTGTGGTACAGTTCAAAAATAAAATCACTGTGTTTTATGAAGAAAAATATGCACAAAATTCAAGAGAGCACTGTGGAACATCCATAGAGTGGAAATAGTAGTTTAAACCGCTTCAGTAACTCAATAGCATGCAAATATTTAGTAAATCGCATACAACTACTTGTGTTTGAGTGATGCCAAAAGTGCTTTTTTTTATGTCAAAGTATATGTTATACTGGTAAAATTAATTAAATGTCAAAGCAAATTTGCCAAAAATAAAATAAACAGTAATAAAACATTTTTATGGTAATTCAAAACAACAACAAAAAAGAAACCATAGAAATGATCTGTACACTGCCCTCCAAAAGTTTGGAAACACCTCTGTAAAAAAAGACAGGCAAAGTGTGGTTTTGAACGATATCAGCATAAATCCTTATCATTTTTTTGGTGCAAATACATTACAGTAACTTGACATTATCATTGAAGACCACCATGTCTGTCATGGAATGGCCTCTCCAATCACCCAACCTCAACCCAATTGAGCTACTATGGGAGGAACTGGACCGAGATGTGCGTAAGAAGTGTCCAACCAGTGTGAATCATCTTTGGGCAATCCTTCAGGAGGCTTGGAGTTATATATCAAGTCAATGTTTGAATAAACTGACAGCTCGGATGCCCAGATTTTATTTTCTTTACATGTATAAACTGTTTATGTAATAAAATATGTTTTCGTAGTTTGTGTTGTCTCTTATCAGCGCAAAGTTATCACAAATTAAAAAGGATTCATACCAATATTGTCCAAAACACCACTTTTCTAGGGCGTTTCCAAACTTTTGGAGGGTAGTGTATAAGAAACTATGTTTTTTCCCACTTACAGTGTTAACAGTAATTATATAAAAATAATTGATTATAATATGTATTAATAAATTATTTATAATCACGTAAATTATTTTTAAAAATTGTAAATTATGCATTTTTCAATCCTTCAGGGTAGGCTGTGTAAATTAAATTAACATTATACAGTTCAAATTAATTACATGTGAAAGCAATTTATAATAAATAAATAAATAAATAATGAAAACAATAATAATTTAATAATAATTTCTAAAATAATTTTTTAAAAAAATATTAAATTATGCATTTCCCCAAAAGAGCAGCTAAAAGTTGTGTGTGTGTGTGTGTGTGTGTATGTATATATATATATATATTTTTTTTTTAATAATGTACATTATCATAATGTACATGATGAATACATATTTTTATATTTATAAATATATATTATAAATACATTTATTTAGATTTTTTATTGATTATTAATAAACTGATTATACATTACCTGCTTATTCACTTATTTATTTATTTATTTATTTATTTAGAGAGTGTGTCAACAATTGAAGTGGTTCAAAATCAAAGTTGACCTATATAAAATAAATAATTATATATAAACTATTTTTTTATAAATAAAAAAATGTATTACATTATGCATTTTTAATAAGGGTGAAGTGGTTTTACATGGTTCGAGGTAAACTGTGTCAGTGGCTAAAATAATAGTGGTTAAACACTTTGACCTCAAATACTAAAAGCATTACAAATACTATTACAAGAGGTTGAAAATTGATTCACTGCTTTCAAATATGACAGCTTACCGAGCAGAACTACTAATCCATACCACAAGTACCTATACATAATTTCCTATCCTCGTTTTCCCATACAGTACAAGACTCTCTGGCTGGCTGTCAGGCAGACAGGCGTTTTAAACACACTCCGACATGACCAGCTCTTTGGTGGGTATTATTGTAAGCGGGCTTGTTTTCTACCAGTCCATATGTGCTCCTCTCCATGTGCACATTCCAGGATCGACGGACACTCACCAGGAATGTAAACCATCCTCGCGGCCTGACAAGTCCCAATGTTTCAACATTCAGCCGTCTCAAAGAGTAGCGCCCGCGCAAACAAGCCTCTCAGCCACCGACCCCACTCCTGTCTCTTTCCTCTGCAGACTAAAATAATACCACCGCCATCCAGACAAAACACACAGCTCCTCTTTAGTGTCAGGCTGAGTTATGGTTCTCGGGCAGCAGATGTCTTTTAGGGGGAAACGTATTTGAATCAAAACGCACCTCTGCGGTGACGCAAAAGGCACCAAAAATAGCAGCGGTTGGGGTGAAATGGGACGTAGGAGCAGACATATTAATCTATTTTAATTTTTAATCAGCACAACAACACTAAAGCATGAATAAGAGCTCCATGTTTTACAAAAGCAAAAAAAAAAAAAAAAAATCAGCAGAATAAGATCTCAAGACAAGCCTAATTCGCCACGAGATGCGACTTCATTTCCTCTCTCGCTTGAACATCGGCACTCTATCAAGATCAAGAGAAATTCAATAAGCGCCTGGCGCAGGGACATAACGAAGCGGATCTTATTCACCGCGTTAACTGTGAGGAGAGGAAGGAAGTGAGAATAAGATTTATTTCCTCCAGCACTTATCCAGCTTTTCATATTCCGGCAGGCCAAAGGGATGTGGAGGCCCTCTGCCTGCAGTCGGGCTCTAATCCCTACGAGATGAGGAGAGAGATGGGCGGAACGGCAGGGGAGGGAGATATCCTTGAGGATAGAGAGAGGACCCATTCCCGTCTCAGAGGGATTAGGCGTGGGGTTTGCAACTTACTTCTGAAATTGCCCCACAGATTCAGGTTTTTGGCCCCAATGAAAAGCAGGGCAGCTTTTGTGCTGGGTGGAGTTTGAAGACTGACACCTGGCCTTCTGTTCATATCAGAGAGGTTGACACAGGTTGTCATGGTCGAGCTGCAACTGGCTTTCCAGCTGAATTTATCTGCACGACAGGATTTATTTTATGAATCAGGCCTACCTCCAATAAAGAAAGTCGATCGGACGATTCTGAGTGATACAAGTACATTTACACTATGAACAGAGCAAAAACTAACCATAAGGTGTCAATTAATCAATTGTTTTTTTACATTACTCATGGGTGTTCCTCAATTATTAAACAAGTGCTTATGTTAGTCCTCTTACATTCTTTTGGACATATTATTTGGACAAATTAAATGGCTAGGGTGTTTTTCATTAATCGGCCATACTGACAGCACTGAATGTAAACAATGCAACTGAAACGGACGAAACTCTCATATTTTGCTGATTATTGCTGCTGAAAATAGTCAATGGGAAAAACATTTGGAGTACTAAAACAAATCAAGGAGAAGAG